>JAJMAN010000002.1:600000-853898 GCA_030564965.1 Ogataea nakhonphanomensis
TATGGGAACATTGGTCTCTTAATTAGCCCATTGGGGTGATCTTTCTCTATCTCTGTCTCTATCTCTGCGCCTGTCGGGATAATCGTAGTCTCTTTGATACGGCGAGTATCTATGCTGGTAGTCTCTGTATCCTGAATACCCCCCTCTTCCTCTTCCTCTAAAACCGCCTCTGCCCCTGAACCTGGACGAAGATTTATAGCCGAACGTTTTATTAGGATAGTTGAGCATTTTGTGAGTCGCGACGAGGAAATCTTGGCCTTCCTGCTGCTTGGACGGCTGCTTCTCGTATGAGATCTTCCACACAGCGTCCTTTGGGCCTTTATTTTCTTGGTCTATCCAGTGTTGTGTTGCTTTAACGGGAATGTAGTCGATGTACAGGGGGTGTCTAGAACTGGAGTCTAGGTCAGCCTTAGGAAATACTGTACCATTCAAATTCTTCTGAATCGAACTGGCGCCTGCAATGTCCGATACTATGACAATACAGTGACTTCTGCGGATATTGAGCCAGGCCCTTTCAATCATGGAGTTGGTTTTGGCTGCCTGCTCATTTAGCAGATCCTGGAACTCTTGGTTATCAAAGGGAGGCGTTAAATTGGCTACAATAAGAGCCCGTGTCTCATTAAATTCAGGTTTTTCACGTATCTCATAAATGACATCGTCTTTTATGGACCTGTCATAATCACGATCTTCAGTTGGATCACTCATGGTTGGTCGAAAAAAAAAGACTCGAAACAATAAATTGGAAAAAAATAGTATTCGGGCAGTGCAAGTAGACGAGTACTTCTATATACAATCACAGCTTTAAGTAAGATCTAACAGACACAGCTTGTTTATGCAAGGTCACTCTCTTGTCCAAAAGCTTAGAGCTTCCCTTATGAATATTGATAATCTCTTCGGCCAGACGCACAGCGAAGTCGTTAGAGGCCCGACTATCACTGGATTCTAGAATCCACTTGAATCCTGTACGCAATCTTTGTCTAGGAGTTAATGCAACCGGGATTGAGTAATTTTTGGCAAACCCAGTCTTCACCACACGCGTAACCACCAATGGGGCAACAGAGTCCAGAGCCTGCTTGAAAATGGTAACAGGGTTTTGTCTGGTTTCCAAGTAAACCAGATAGAGTGCCTGGTTGATGTATTTCCGAGCACGCTGTCTTTTACCTCCGTGCATCACCATGTTAGAGCAAACACGCAAGATGACATCTTCAGTGTCGTAACGTTTGGAACGGTCTAAGTTGGCAACCTCGGCCAGCTGGTACGGAGAAGGTTCGCGTTCTAGCATGGATGGGGCTTCGAGGTGAAGTTTGGATGATATTGGCTCATAAACTCCATTTTTGAGTTCTTTTTCCATGTCCGACATTGTCTGGATAAACATGTCGTAGTATTTGTTAATTTCAACAACCTCAGGAGTCAGTTTGGATTGGTCCTCTTTTGCGAGATTTTTTATTTCCCTGTTCAGCGGATTAGCAAGCACATCTTTCTGGTATCTGATTCTTGCCTGATTGACTTTAGTTTGCACTTGCTTGTATTCATCAGTATGGGTGTTTTGCAAAAAGTCGCTCAAAGAAGCCTCCGAAGTTAGAAGTTGTCTGACCTGGTCAATGACAGCAGATTCTTGGTCGCTATCGCGAGCTTTTTGCAGGAAAACACTCAGACTTTCGTCCACAAAGTCCAGAATCTCCAGATCCTCAGGTGCGTCTGTTGAGCGAGCATACGCCACAAGAGTCTCGGCAGTAAGAGGTTCAAACTTTGCAAGCTCTTCCTTGAACACCTGTTTCACAACAGCAAACTCTTTACTGTCAGAGTCGTTCAGAACTTTCCATATTCTGGAAGTGTTGTCGCTCAGAAGATTGTTCAGTTGGGTCTGACGCAGTTTCAATTCGTCTCCCTCCTGAAGACTACGAACTTCGGCATACAAAGAAGCAAATCTTGGATCAACTTCTTTCAGTGTTTCGTAGAGACCGCTTTCTTCAACGTTCGTATATTTCTCCATGAGCTCAAAAATATCATTGACTGAAATTGGTTCTGTATCCTTTTCAACACGGTAATTGACAAACTCCATGTAGCGAGTCTTGATTAAACTTTGGAGCTCTTGTTTCTTAGATTCAGTCCATCCAGCCTTAGTCAGACTCTGCTCTATTTGGCTTTTCTGCTCTGCAGACAGACCACCATATATGGAGCTGGAAAGTTTTTCGGCTAGAGTAGCATCATTTTTCACCAGAAACTGGTAAACGGGGGAGCCCTCGAGATCATGAGATTCAAACTGCAAGATCTTGATAAGATCACCAGCAAGATCGACCTTGAAAGGAAGGGACATTTGTTCCTCAAATTGCAGAACCTTATCCTCTATCTGCTTAGTCTCCTTCTGAACTTCACGTAGGCCATGGTTAACTCTGTCGTCCAATTGTTTGCGTAGATCCTTGATATCAATGTTGTTTTCCTTGGCTAAGACTTTCAGCTTGCTGTCAATCAGACGTTCCTGTTCAGCCCGAACCTTTAACATGTGCTGGTAGAACTTGGACTTCTTGAAAGTTTTTTCTGTATACAGACTGTCTTTCTTCAGGAAACCTTGATTGTCTACACCAATTTCATTGATAGTTTCATAATATTGGTCCTCAAACTCCTTCTTGATCTTGCTGTACAATCTGACCGAGCTTTGCGACAGTGTACGGGTCTGAACGACCAGTCTCCCGGTTCTAGATAACATGGTTGACAAGAAAACCAGTGGTAAAATCGAAAATTTTTTCGACATGTATATAATCGTACATCTTTACACCAGCCAGGTTAGCCAGCAGAGTCGTCTAAGAGGTGTTTCGACAAATGAGGTCCACCTCTTGTTCTAGGTCTGGAAACTCGGATTTCATCTTTGCACTCAAAATATCCCGAAATTGCAGGAGCGCAATTGCCTTTCCGTGCAGATATTGGTTGATTTTACGCACAACGTCTACAAATTCTCTAGTGTAGATATCAGGATTGCGCCCATCTTCGATGTAGTTGAGTATTTCAAGCGGCACTGATACACTGTTAAGTTCCTTTTTGGTTGTTAGCGACTGAAGATGCGAGATTAGTTTATTGATGTTGTTGGAAAGGCCTGTTTTTGCTTCGTCTGTGCCTTGAAAATCGTGCACCTGCACACCGAGATGGATTAATGTCTCTATGACTGAGGTCAGCTCGGCCTCGACAGCTGCTAGTGGCGACGAAAGATCGGGATTGGCAGACTCTGTAGTCATTGGTGAGATAAAGCTGGAGAAGAAAATTATGCGCGAATCGACGCGTCGCATCACATGACATGGCAACAGCATTACAAATCAGATTTTTCAATATATAGCTGAATAACAACCAGTGCTAGCCAGTTCGCCATGTCAGACGTAGTGATTACCCAGTTCCAGTTGGATCATTTGAACAGATCGCTAGCCAAGCTCTCCCCTCAAGAAATTCTGAAATGGTCGCTGATAACCTTTCCTAATTTATTTCAGACTACAGCTTTTGGTTTGACAGGACTTTGCATCCTGGACATGCTGGACAAACTGAACGCTGATCCTATTGATCTGGTCTTTGTTGATACCTTGTATCACTTTCCTCAAACTTACGACCTTATTGAAAAGGTCAAGTCCAAGTACCCAAGATTCAAGCTTCATATATACAAGCCGCAGGACTGTGAGACGACGCAGGACTTTCAAGAAAAATACGGAGACGAGCTGTGGTCCAAGGACGAGCTAAGTTATGATTTTTATGCAAAGGTGGAGCCTCTCCAGAGAGCCCATAAAGCACTAAACATCAAAGCTGTCTTTACTGGAAGAAGAAGATCACAAGGTGGTGCTAGGTCGGAGCTTCCAATTATCGAGATTGACAACAGTCTCAACGTCATCAAAATTAGTCCGCTTGCTGGCTGGGACTTCAAGATGGTTCAGCAGTATGTGAAAGACAACAGCGTCCCTTATAATGAGTTGCTTGATCTAGGCTACAAGTCCATTGGAGATTGGCACTCTACAGAACCTGTTGCCGAAGGAGAAGACGAGCGTAGTGGAAGGTGGAAAGGAAAGGCCAAGTCTGAGTGTGGAATCCATGAAACCTCGAAGTACCAGCAGTTCCTCAATCAGGTTAAATAAATAAGTGTTTGATACCATTTCATGATACACGATATACATCCGTACACCAACGGGGCTGGTGGGATTTTTGGTTCACGCCCACACGCCCTTGATCGAAAAAAGATCTCGCGCAAAGCATTGTAACCTTGATTGCTTAGATATCAAGTTAGAGGTAAGTAAATTGAGACACGCCGGATCAGAACACACAGAGACAGGGCGACCAGATACACAGTCATCGAAGTCAATGGGTTTAGTCTGCGGAATTGTACGGCAAATCTCATTCTTCAAGGAGTAAATTTAGTTGTGAGCTATAGGTTGAGTTGTCGCTCAATTTTGTCAGCGCTTGCCACCAGACACAGCGGTTGTTGCCAAATCGGATCTTGGGTCTGTCATACATGAGCACAGCTTGTTATGGCCAGATCAAGTGGTGTTTTGGCTTGGAATTCATAACGTGCACTACTCATTTCAC
Organism: Ogataea nakhonphanomensis; assembly: GCA_030564965.1. Classification (NCBI taxonomy): domain Eukaryota; kingdom Fungi; phylum Ascomycota; class Pichiomycetes; order Pichiales; family Pichiaceae; genus Ogataea; species Ogataea nakhonphanomensis. Next base: position 604,558 of record JAJMAN010000002.1, read on the forward strand.
GCAAAAGCCCAACCGTAATCCTAAATGACAGCGTCACATGAAAATTGAACACAAACAAAAATCCGACAGCCACCAAAAAGCGTCTTTCCCTCTTGTGTTCAGATTTCACCCGCGCGCAAACAGACACACATACTAACCCAATTTAGATGGCAGGACTAGCAGAGATCAGAAAAAAGTTGGTGATCGTTGGAGACGGTGCCTGCGGTAAAACATGTTTGTTGATTGTGTTCTCTAAAGGTGCATTTCCAGAAGTGTACGTTCCAACTGTGTTTGAGAACTACGTTGCCGATGTTGAGGTTGATGGTAGAAGAGTTGAGTTGGCACTGTGGGATACCGCCGGTCAAGAGGACTACGATCGTCTGAGACCACTCTCCTACCCAGATTCTAATGTTATCTTGATTTGTTTCTCCGTCGATTCACCGGATACTCTCGACAACGTTCAGGAGAAGTGGATCAGTGAAGTTCTACATTTCTGCCAAGATGTTCCTATGATCTTAGTTGGTTGCAAGATCGATCTGAGAAACGACCAAAGAACCATCGAAAGATTGGCCCAAATGAACCAAGTGCCTGTTTCCACCAGCGAGGGACAATCTGTTGCAGAGAAAATCAAAGCTCTGACGTATCTTGAGTGTTCCGCAAAGCTCAATCAAGGTGTCAGAGAAGTTTTTGAGACCGCCACTAGAGCGGCCTTGGAGACCAAGGAGAAGAGAGAAAGAAAGAAAAGGTGTGTCATCTTGTGATTGCGTCTAACTGGATTTGTGCGGCTTCAGCTGTGCGATTCCATACTGCTTTATATGTTTTTGATCCATCTTTTTTATAAGTTAATAGGTTCTTCGAGCACAGCCATATTTGATCTAAAAATTTCTACAATTTTTGCTTTTGGTACATAATGGTTAGACCAGTGGCTAGACCATTAGTTGATTTCAACTTTGAGTCTGATCCCTTGTTCAGCTTCAGTGCACATCCGAGTTTCAACGTTGTTGTTGTCGGATCTGGGACTGGTCAGGTAAAACTCTTAAAATATGACGCTGAAATACTAGAGAATTATTTAAGATCCTCAAAGGATGAGTGCACGCAGGTCGAAGTTAAGGCTAAAGAAGTCATAGGTAGCGATGCTGTTGTTACTGGATGGCGGACGAAAAGACACCAGGGCAGCTGCAGGTCAATTTTGTTTGACCATTCTGGAGAGTTTGTATACTCGGCAGGTTTGGATAGGCAGATCAAGAAAGCAAGGACAGAGACTGGTGTAGTGGTAGCAAAGTCTGAGATTCTCCCTTCAAATATCACGAAAATTTTGTGCGTCCCTAACAAGAGCTTTTTGATTGTTGGAACCGAAAACGGAGACATTACCTGCCTGGACTTGAACACTTTGAAAGAAACGTACCATTTAAACAAAGTTCATGGAGATGCTGTTAATTCTATAAATCACTATGTGCCCAAATCAGACTACCAATTTGTTTCTACTGGTTCGACCACGCTTGCGCATTTTGACATCAGAAAAGATGAACCTCTAAATCAAAGTGAAGACCAAGAAGATGAGTTGCTTTGTGCTGGTTGGATTGACCCTACCAACCCTAAAACCATGCTCTGTGGAATGGGTGAAGGTGTCGTTACCGTCTGGAAACCAGAAATGAACAACTTTGCGGATCAGATCTCCAGAATTCGCATAAACAAGGAGCCAGTAGAGGCACTAATTCCTGCTTTGGATAGTGAAGGAGATCATTTTTGGGCAGGATCTTTCGACGGTACAGTTTCGAGAATCAGTCTCAAAAGTGGAAAAGTGGTGGAGAAGCGCGCACATAGCGAGACAGACGAGGTTTCGTTTTTGGACCTGGATAATGAATACCGTCTAATGACAGGAGGAATGGATAGATTGACTATATGGAAGGAGAGAAAAGATGATGAGGATGAAGATGAGGATGAAGGTGAAGATGAGGATGAGGATGAGGATGAAAATAGTGAAGAAGACAGTGGCGAGGAGGAGTGGACTGGCTTTAGTGGTGACGAAACCGACCAGAAACAAACCGCAGGTTCAGATTCTGCTGCAGGACCGAATTCAGACTCTGATTCAGACTCTCCTTCCCAATTCGAATCAGATTCCGTGTCAGAATCTGGCTCTGACGAAGAATCAGATAATGATTTTGACTGTGAACAGCCAACGGTGCCACTTTCGGAGATAAAGGATAAGCTATTAGCACAGCTAGATGATTCAGAAGACGAAGAGCCACCAAAAAAGCGCAAGAAACCAGCTAAGCCATCAAAACTATCCAAGGACCAGAAAAAACAGGTCCAAGAACATGGAATAAGAAAATTTGATGGTCTCTGATCAGTCACGCGGCATCCCCAGTTCGTAGTACACTTGCCTGCAGTCGCACGCCAATCTGCGAATACTTCTTTTTGGATCATCCAAGACGGAGACCAACCGACTAATAATATCTTGTTTGTAAGGAACTAAATTATGCAGTTCAAAGTTTGAGAGAGACAACAGACAGTTCAAAGCACTGCGCTTAACAGTCTCGCTCTTGTTAGTGTTGATAATATCAAGGACGTTGGGGATAATCGTGCTCAAGTGCTGGGAAACTAGATCTCCGCATTCTACCACTGCAATACCCAATATAGAGAGGGCAGAACTCACAATGATGTTGGAATTTGTGTTCAAGGCTCTTAGAACCACAGGAAGCAGTATCTCAAGATGAGGAACCACGATCGATTTGTCTACATTCTTGAGCATCAAAGCCAATGCTGTCAGGTAGTCTTGGTCTCCATTTGATTCAAATCTGCTAACCAGTTGAGGCAACACATTATTGAACAGCTTCTGTTTGTAGAGCAATCTCACATTAACGTTGAAAACCACGCTTTTGTTGAAAGGGCCAGGTTTCTTGAATGACCTGTAACACTCAACATCTGCAAGCAAGATCTCTAATACTTTTGGAGAAAGCTTGTGCAGCTGAGCATCGTCAAATAAGGATAGAAGGAAAGCTTGGTAGGAATCAGCAAGCATATGCTGCTTCATGATCAAGGCCTTTGCAATCCACACCGTGATTTCAAGCGTTTTTGCGCGTTTCTCCAACGGAATGGTCGTATCATAGACGGCTTTTCTCGAATCATCAAGCTTGGCGGTCAGATAATCAGTACTGGTGCACCATTTATTCACAACCAAAGAGACACATTCCAGGACAGCAAGACGTGAATATGGAACTGTATGTTCCGCAGCTTTTAGCAAAAGATCCAAAAACGCAAAATTGGAAAGAGTCAGAGGTGTGTTTTTCTCAATAGCAGAAACGATCTTGGTGAAAATAATAAATGGCAATTGGTCGCCGTCAATTATTTGAAGGGGTTTCGAAAGAGGTTTGACAGTCAGAGAATTGCTTTGACCATCCACAAACATATTAATGAGATTTTTCAAAATTTCCCCGTGTTGAGTGGAATCAGCCTGTAAAACACCCTTTTTGGCCACTCTGCCAGTGTATTCCAGAATTATCTCATCCGTCTTGGTTTTCTCATTTTCCAGAACTACATACAGTAGTCTGGGAATCAAACGCTTCATATATTCGTTCGTAGACTCGGTCGAGTTCAAATTTTCAGTGATTTTGGTGAGTGTCGAAAACACATATCTCAAATAGGCTGTTGAGACTGAGTCTATGATCGTCTCAGTCTTGCCAATCAACCTGAGCAAAACAGAGTCCACAACAAGTTTGGAATCAGAAACAGAAACCAAAATATCAAGTACCCTTTCTTTTGTATTAAGCTCGTCAAGATCGGAATCTGTATCAGGAAGTAGAGAAAATAACTTAGGAATGGTCATTTCTAGAACCGCAGAAGAGTGGTTCATTGAGATTGATTTGAAACATTCCAGAATTTGAGTGAACATGGCACCATTATCATCCTCAAGCATAGTGTCGGTAACCAATTGAGTGAGGAGCTGGGCATCTTGGTTGGACAAAAAATAGTTTAGAGAAGCAAGTTTTCCAATCATCTTAACTGCCAAACTCCTAAGTGAAACTTCAACCTTGGACGTCGAAAGGAGAGCTCTATTCAACAGCATTAGCAAGTCGTCTCTGTATGCAAACATTGGGTTGTCTGGATGAATGGGTTCTAATTTTTCGTTAAAAAGGGAGTAGTAACTGTCTAGCATGAAAGAGACGTTCGTCAGAATTTGTCTCTGTGTTTTCACATTCAAATCATCTGAGGCAATAATCAGGGGCATGACCTGAGGCACAAACAAATTATAGACATTTAGGTTTGCAGAGCACATTGAAGACAGGATCACAGTAGACTGTTTAGCATTTTTCCCATCTGGCGTTTTGATGTTCTTGGAGAGCTCATCGAATATAACAAATAAATAATCTTTGATGTTGATATCGTCATCAATCTTTTCATATTTGCAACTTAGTGACTGGAAAATACGTAACACCGCCGGGATCACACGTTCTTCTTCATTCTCAGAGTTTTCGTAATATTTGAACAAATCAGATAAGGTCTTGGCATTTGCTAATTCATTGTGAAGGACTTCAAACTTGAGGGAGTTCCAAAGAGAGATCCAATAACTTTCAACTGTAGGAGTCGAGTATTTTTCGACACATTGGTTTATGGTCTGCAAAACATCCAGTTTCACGGTTGGAGAAGTTGCAGACAACTTTTCAATCAAATTAGGAAAAGCGTCTTTTGCATATAGATCATTGGAGCTTAAGGAGTTGCGCAATGCCTGCTTCAGTTGCTCGCCAGTAATTTTGTAAGGATCATTTGCGGGTGCTCTGAAAGAAATTGGGAAGTAACAGAAGACAGCGTCGAACAAAGGCTCATCGAATTTGGAGATATCAAACTGGCGGGAAATCAACTCTGAGAGTTTGAAAGAAAGAACAAGGTTTTTCGGGTCCTTTTCGTTCTTTGAAACATGTAAATATGTTTTGATTACCAGATCGTTCTGTTGGAGAGCTGCGTCAAGATGGGCGGACAAGATGGAATCCAAAATAGCAAATCCAAAGTACCGGATACTAGCCAGTTTTCCTAGTGGAGAATACCTCGCAAGAAGGCTGTCGAGTAAAGTAGGAATCAAAATCGAGTCAAACTGGCTCATCAAAACAAGATAACTAAGACCTCTCAAGACTTCCTTCAGGCACAGCTCGTCATCCAGCTTGGATAAGTAGAAGTCTAGCAAGACCTGCACATCTTTAGAATACAGTTTTTTGCGGTTGAGTTGACCAAGAACAGAACTCAAGAGACAAATTGCTTTAGACCTGATTGGAGTGGAATCATCCGTCAAATGAGGACCCAAACTCTTGATGAAATCGAGCAAAGTTGCTTTGTTGGTTTCGAGAACTTCACAGAGGCCATTCACCGCTTCTTGACAGGTTGCAGACTCCGGGGAATCGGCAACCATGTACTGGTTAATAGGTGTTTTCAGCGACATGATGACTAATGCGGACAAAAAAAAGTTCTTCATACATTCTTAGTCATGTCTATGTACACAAACCACACTTGTTTGCACGTTTCTGATCTTTCCAAGTCCGTTCAATGGTATGTGAATACCTTTGCTATGACTGTGGTCAAGCAATTGGAGACTTCAAAGTACACGTCGGCCTTTGTTGCTTTCGATAGCGAGGGCCACCCAAATGCTAGCAACCCAGTGGCTCAAAGAGACGGAGTTGTTGAATTGCGCCAACTGAAAAACTCCAGCGCAAAGATTTATGACGGAAACTCTGATCCTTACAGAGGCTTTGGTCATCTGTGTGTTTCGGTCAATAACATTGCCAAAGCTCAGGAAGATTTCCTAGCTAAGGGTGTTACTTTCAAGAAGAAATTGGAAGATGGAAGACAGAACTACATTGCATTCATTTTGGATCCTGATGGGTATTGGGTTGAGTTGATTGAGAACATTCTGGGCGACCAGACTACGTTGTCCAAGGCAACTTTCAGAATGAATCATACCATGATTCGAGTCAAGGACCCTAAAGTTTCTCTCAAATTCTATCGCGAAATTTTGGGAATGAAGCTGATCAGCTCTTCGCATCACCCTGAAGCAAAATTCACCCTGTATTTTCTCGGGTTCGACCAGAACTTGGAAAAGGAGGATGCGGAGGAGTTTGGTCCTAGGGCTGAAAGACAGTCCCTGGTCGAGCTGACTCATAATTACGGAACCGAATCGGATGATTCTTTCGGGGGCTACTGGGTTTTTGACAAAGACACAGACAAAGTGGTTGGCTTTGACCATATTGCTGTTTCTTACAAAGACGTCACCTCGGTGATTGAGAAGATTGGCGACAACGCTCAATGGATCACCAAGTTCGGTGAAAATCCCGATCTGAAAGAGACTGCCATGTTGACTGACCCAGATGGATACAGAATTCAGCTGCAATCATTTGACGCCCTAGCGTAAGTGGACCTGTCGTCTCTGATCTAATACTAATAACCAGAAACCTTTCAAAACTCTGATATATGGCTTGGTATTAATACTTAGTTTTCTTGTTTTGGATTGAATTTCAAAGATATTGAGTTCACACAGTGTCTTTCATCAGTAGGTGTTTTATAACCTTCGCCCTTAAAAATGTGGCCCAGATGGCCGCCACACGAAGCGCACATGATCTCAATTCTGTGCATTCCATGAGTAAAGTCCTCTTCTGTTACTAGAGCTCCCGGTATCGCCTGGTAAAAGGCTGGCCATCCGCAATGGCTGTCGAACTTAGTGCTTGATTCGTATAAAGGGGCGTTGCAACCAACACATGTATAGATTCCGTTGCCATTGAAATTGGTATATTCTCCTACGTGAGGTCTCTCTGTTCCTTTTTGGCGAAGAACTGCAAACTGTGCAGGAGTCAAAATAGCCCTCCACTCCTGTTCTGTTTTCTGGATTTTTGGCATGTTCGAAATCCTCCTGATTGCTCTTAGCATTCGATTTTGAAGAACGAATATTTTTGAAGTGAATTTTTATATTAATGGAACCATTGGAGCTAGCAACAGGTAGGTGTAAAACTCAATTTCTAACCATCAGAGCCCCTTCGTTCATGCTTAACACTCATACTAAAGGACAAGGATTATGTCGTTGCCAACCACGAGAGTCCTTGGTCAGAAGTTGTGCTCTTCATTGAGCCTCTCATGAAGTCTGTGGTGGTTCAACTTTACGGCGCAGATCCTTCTTTTGTTGTGCAGACGCCACTTGTTGCATCTGAGGAATCCATAGGAGACTTTTTGCATCGTCTTGGGTCACATTTGCTAACGCAATTCCCAACCTCACCTCCCTTCACCATTTATCGTCTTGCAGAAACGCTTCTTTTCCAATCTCCGGGGTTTGAACCTACAGTAGGCCTAAAGCAACAGCTACATGAATATACAACAACCATAAACAACACCGTTACGAATGAGAAGACAGTTCTCGATGCTGATAACAGTTATTATCAAAGTGGCAAGACCATAACCGGCACCCATGAAAGAGAAGTAAGCGCGTTGAAATATTTACGTGCACTGGAAAGATGCATCTACGTTCAGACATCAATACAAGAGGTGGAAGGACATTTGGATGACTATCAATCTCACAATAGAACTGGTTTGGCAGACGAAAATGAGGAGGAACAAGAGCAAGTCACTGGCTCTATTCACATGGCAAGAATCGGGTGGCTTGATACAGAAGAGGAGGTTGCCACTGGCGAACCTGTTCCCGAAGCCTCACCTAAACGAGTTGGTGTAGAACAAGAAGACAAGGTGTTCGCGAAGAGACCAAAAAACGAGGTTGCAACAGATGGTCCAAAAGACCAAACCAAGTCTGTGGAAACAGAATCTGCCGCAGAAACTTTGACTGGAGATATGAATCTCGATTAAATGAAAAAATTATTTGATTTCGCGTACGTGCATGGTGGAGGTTGTCATTCATGAAGAAAGATTTCACCATCCCTTTCACCCCTATGATGTTCAACTCAGGTTAATGGAGCAGATATATGATATGTTATCTGGGGATTGTAAAATTGGTATATTTGAGAGCCCAACAGGAACAGGAAAAACACTGTCCATGATATGTTCTACTATGACATGGTTGCGAGATCAGAAGCAACGGAAAAATGCAATTATCGAAGATGACGAGAGTGATGATGAGCCAGAATGGGTGCGTCAGGCCTACCGTGATAAAATCATTGGCCGTCTACTGGCAGAAGCTCGAGAATACGAAAGGCATCTTGATGATCTGGCCAAGACCGAGGGAAAAACTATAGTGACAGAGATGGCCGAAAAAAAACAAGTTCGCAAGCTGCGTAAGATAGAAACTAATGAGGACCTGGCTCCTGAAGATTACTTTGAAGATGAGTCCCTGCAAAACAAGAACAGTAAGATCAATAGCGAAATTCAGCAATTGTTAGACCGAGTGGAAGGAAAGTCCAAATCGCAGGACAAATCATCCCAGATCAATCGTTGTACCACGAAAATCTTCTTTTCTTCACGTACGCACTCTCAACTCAGTCAGTTCAGCCAGCAACTTAGACTAACCCACTTTCCTTCTTCGTTGGATGGAGTTCAGGAGCGTATCAAATACATGGCCTTAGGATCGCGAAAACAGCTATGTATCAACGACAAAGTGAATTCTTTGAATGACGCGCAACAGATCAATGAGGCATGTCTTGATTTGCAAAGAAAGAAAGATGGTCAGAAGGGGTGTTCTTTTATGCCTAAACCTGAAACAGAGGAGCTCGCCACACAATTTCGAGACGCGACATTTTCTGAGATTCGCGATATTGAAGAGTTGCATGAGGTGGGTTCCCGCTATAAGATCTGTCCATACTACAGTCTTCGGCGAGGGCTAGAAATCGCCGAAATAGTTTCGTTACCATACCAACTGTTGCTTCAGAAGTCCACGAGACAAGTCCTGGGAATTAATCTACGCGACAGCATTGTCATTATTGACGAAGCCCATAATTTACTAGATACTATATCATCTATGAACTCGGCAGATGTCACGTTATCGGAACTCCTTTGTGTTCGTAAAGGACTCAAAGATTACACGGCAAAATTTTCAACTAGAATGAACGCGGGAAACCGCATCAACCTTGCCAAGCTAACAAAATTTGTCACAATTCTTGCCAAGTTCCTATTGAATGAGGGAAAGAACAAATCTGTGGGAACAGAGATTGATGTCACATCAATTTTTGGAGACACGACAGGGGATCTTCTAAATTTCCACTCGATTGAAACATACTTAACCAAATCGAAAATTGCATATAAAATTCAGAGTTACATGGAACGTACAGATGAATCGATCAAATCGGGAACGCCCTTGCTGTTCAAGATTCGTTCCTTTCTGGAGTGCCTATGCAATCCTTCGAAAAGTGGTAAATTATTCTACGACCGCGATTGCAACGATGGTTTGGCCATGAAATACCTTTTACTTGATCCAAGTGAGGCTTTTAGAGATGTTGTTGAGGAATCGAAATGTGTAATTCTGGCTGGAGGAACTATGGAACCTGTTTCTGATTTTACCAAATTTTTGGTTCCATATGTGGATGAGACAAAAATCAAAATGTTCAGCTGTGATCACATTATTCCGGCTTCAAACCTGAACGTCTACCCTGTGATGTCTTACCAAGGCGTTGAATTCGAGTTTTCTTTTGACCGACGTAATGATCGTGCAATGATTACTGCTCTAGGAGAAGCAGTTCTGAAAATGAGCACGGAAGTTCCAGATGGAATGGTTGTGTTTTTTCCCAGCTATAAATATCTTGATGAACTGACGAACATTTGGAGAAAATCTGACATCTATACCAGGATCAACCGTATAAAGCGCATTTTCACGGAGCCACGAGAAAGCACAGTGGATAGTGTTCTTAGGGAGTATTCGCAGGCAATTCATAAGGAACACGGCGCAGTTCTTTTTGCCGTGGTTGGAGGCAAGATGTCAGAAGGTATAAATTTTTCAGACGAGCTGGCTCGTGCTGTGGTGATGGTCGGACTACCTTTTCCAAATTTGATGAGCGGAGACCTTATAGCGAAACGCAAGTATGTCGAGTCCAAAACAATTGAACTAGGAGGTACGTCAGGGCAAGCTAAGGTAAACGCCCGTGACTTCTACGAGAACATTTGTATGAAGGCTGTTAATCAAAGTGTTGGACGTGCTATCAGAAACATCAATGACTACGCTGTGATCTATTTGATAGATGTACGTTACAGACGTCCCAATATCCAGGGGAAGCTTTCTGGGTGGATCAGGAAACGCATAGAAGAAGGTGGTAGTCTTGAAAAGGTTTCAATAGGTACCAAACGCTTTTTTGCCACGAAATAAATTGCATCCCCATACAAGTATTTAATATATTTATTTCTGAGCCCGATGATTTATTTTTCTTCATTAATATTCTTTAACATTCCATGGCTGATTTTGAGGTCGAACCTAGTCTGAAAGATATTGTGACTCACGAGAGTTTAAAGTGGATTTTTGTTGGTGGAAAAGGTGGTGTTGGTAAAACTACTACATCCTCTTCCATCGCGATCCAACTTGCTCTCAATAACCCGAACAAAAATTATCTGTTGATTTCGACGGATCCAGCGCACAACTTATCTGACGCATTTGATCAGAAGTTCGGCAAGGAAGCCAGACTTGTTGAAGGTGTCTCCAATCTCTCATGTATGGAGATCGATCCATCTTCGTCACTCGAAGAATTCATTGCCAACAACGGGTCTGGAATGGATCAAAGTGACCCATTGAACGGCATGATGAGCGAGGTGACCGGTTCGATTCCGGGAATTGATGAGGCTTTTTCTTTCATGGAAGTGCTCAAGCACATCAAGAACCAGAAAAACGATGACTCGTCCGTTATCAAGTACGACACCATCGTGTTTGACACTGCTCCAACAGGCCACACACTGAGATTTTTGCAATTGCCTTCCACCTTAGAGAAATTGTTGGGAAAGTTTAATGAAATCAGTGGGAGATTAGGACCATTACTCAATATGATGGGTGGCGATCAAAAAACCGAGATGTTCAACAAGTTAGCAGATATCAAAACACAAGTGACGGAGGTGAATAAGCAGTTCCAAGACCCTGAACTTACAACATTTGTTTGTGTTTGTATTTCGGAGTTCTTGTCTTTATATGAGACAGAGAGATTGATTCAAGATCTAACCAAGTATCACATGGATGTCAACTCTATTGTTGTCAACCAATTGCTCTTTGCAGAGGATGATGAGTGCAAGCGATGCCAATCTAGATGGAAGATGCAAAGAAAGTATCTGGATCAGATGGACGAGCTGTACGAAGATTACCATTTGGTTAAAATGCCTCTTCTAGGTAACGAGATACGTGGAGTGCATAACCTGAAGCTTTTTTCCAAGTTCCTAATCAATCCTTACGACCCCAAGACACATAAGGATATTGTTTTCTCGTTGGAGGAGAGGTAATTAGTTTTCATAGAATAGCCGTGAGGTATAAAATTCCTTGCTAGCTAGTGTGACAGAAAAAGTAAATAATAAACCAGTAATTATTTGACTGATAAATCGATTTGTGTTTTGTCCACCATGTCGAGATATTCTTGTCATCGATGTAAGCTGCCGCTGATAATTGATGAATCTTTGCAAGGATTGAGCAATGCCCAAAAGCATCTGCTTACGCTGAGCTATGGTCAAAGACCAAACGAATCCCATGCCAAAGACCTAAATCAGTATCCTCTTATTCCACAAGACAGACTGGCACTCTTTGAAGAAGCTTCGAAAACTAGTGGTAATAAGCCTCTGATTTCGAATGAGAGTTCACATGGTTTGAGTGTGGATGAAGACTCCTTTGTCATTCTCGACGATAAAAAATCACCGACACTAGATAAGGTTTCGGTGAATGAGAAGGTGGCGTCTTTAGATAATATCTTCAACATTCTTTCCTCAAAGTATGAAATCGATTATCCTGTCTGCTCAGAATGCGCATCCACTCTAATTGAGGAGCTCAGAATACAATTCGAACAATTAACCAAGGAGAAAGACACCTATGTCCAGTTTCTCAAAAAGTTGACAGCCCAAAATGGTCCTAACAAAGTCAAGGCCCGTGAGACTTTGAACGAGGTGGCAGTTTTGAAAACTGAAGAAGTGGAACTCCTTAATGAGTTGGAGAAAGCAGAACTAGAACACCAAGAACTCATCCGCCAATTGGTCGATATTGAACAGGAACTGGAGGATCTCAATTTGGAGGAAAGGGATTACTGTTTGCAAAAAAGCAAAAATGACTTGGAATTTATGGAGTTTGTTAGTGAACGCGAACGCATTAAGGCTTCTTATGAATACAACTTGAACCAATTGGACTCTTTGAGAAAGACAAATGTGTTTAACGATGTTTTTATGATCTCTCATGATGATAATTTCGGCACAATCAATGGACTTAGACTGGGAAACTTGGATACCGTGAAAGTTTCATGGCACGAAATAAACGCTGCATTAGGTCAGCTTGCGCTTTTGTTGGCTACAGTCGTGCGGATATTGGACTTTCGACTCGATGGCTATCGAATTATCCCACTAGGGTCAACTTCAAGAATTGAAAAGTTCAAGAAGGATAAACATGGGACGATATCCAAACAAACTTTGGATCTCTTCAGTAATGGAGAGTTTTCCATTGGAAAACTTTTTACACATAATCCGCTAGATGCAGGAATGGTGGCGTTGGTTGACATCATTGCTCAGATAGGCCAGAAACTCAAGCAGCTGGACGAATCCAATGACCTGCCTTACAAAATGACGGAAGACAAAGTTGCGGGCTATCCCATTCGTCCGTCTGCCCGAAGATCAGACGAAGAATGGACCTCCGCTTGTCGATACCTGTTGACTAACGCTAAATGGATCCTGACGTACTGCATAGCTCGGACATAGCCATATGTATAAAGCCGTGCACGGATGTTGAAATTTCTTTTTCGCATCGACAATTTCTAAGAACAGAAAGATAATTATTTGCATAATATAATATAAAAAATCAACCCAAGCAATTAGTAAGCGGATGGCTACTATACTATGACATCAGGTACTACGCTTGTTTTGAAGGACTCCACGATCGAGAATTCTGTTCTCTTCAAGAAGGATAAACTTCGAAAGTATTTAAATGCACTCACTGAAGGCCTGAATACCGATTATGTCAAAGTCGATTCTATCATAGAAAAGGTGGCCAGCGGTCTTCCAGACCAGTTAACCGTTAAAGAGTTATTAGATCTGACCGCAGAAACTGCTGCCTCGCTGACCACTATTCATTATGACCATTCTATTTTAGCTGCAAGGATACTAGCTAGACATTTGCAAAAACAAGTCAGTGAAAAATTCTCAGATAACATTGATCGAATGAGGGCATACCGTCCATCAGAATATCGCAAATTCAAATCCCTTATTGCAGAAGATGTGTACGAAACAGTTCAGAAACACAAAGATATTCTTAATAATGCTATTAATACCGATAGAGATCTGCAACTTGATTTTTTTGGCTTCAAAACAATTGAAAGGTCTTACTTGCTGAAAATGAATGGGACACCTTGTGAAACCCCTCAATTTTTATTCATGAGAGTATCGTTAGGTATCCACAAGTCAAATATTGATCGAGTGCTGGAAACATACAATTTGATGTCGTCTAAATATTTCATCCACGCCTCACCTACGCTGTTTAATGCAGGAACAGAAACTCCTAATCTCTCTTCTTGTTTCCTATTGGCCATGGATGCAGACTCTATCAATGGCATTTTTCGAACAGTTCACAAATCTGCCTTAATTTCCAAAGCTGCTGGTGGAATCGGGCTGCATGTCTCTAATATCCGTTCAGCTGGAAGTTACATTTCTGGAACTAATGGTACTTCGAATGGTCTTGTTCCAATGCTCCAGGTATTTAATAGTACTGCCAAGTATGTTGACCAGGGTGGAAATAAACGACCTGGTGCATTTTGCATGTACCTGGAACCTTGGCATGCCGACGTTTTTGAATTTCTGGACCTCCGCAAAAATCATGGTAAGGAGGAGACCAAAGCCAGAGATTTATTTTATGCACTTTGGATACCTGATCTCTTTATGGAGAAAGTTGAGAAAGATGAGGAATGGTGTTTATTCTCCCAAGATCAAGCCCCTGGTCTTAGTGATGTCTATGGTGACGACTTTTTGAAGCTCTACACTAAGTACGAAGCAGAGAAACGTTTCGTTCGAAAAGTTCGCGCGCAAAAACTCTGGCACGCTATTTTGGTCGCGCAAACAGAGACAGGTAACCCTTTCATGCTGTACAAAGATGCTTGCAACAAGAAATCCAATCAACAAAATCTTGGAACAATCAAGTCTTCTAATCTCTGCTGTGAGATTGTCGAGTATTCCTCGGATGAAGAAACAGCTGTGTGTAATTTGGGGTCGATTGCACTTCCCAGCTATGTCAAGGAAGAGAGCGGTAAGATGGTTTTCGATTTTAAGCTTCTTCACAAAGTGGCGAAGATCTTAGCACGAAATTTGGACACAGTTATTGATGTGGGCTCATATCCCATTCCTGAAGCTGAAATATCCAATAAGCGTCACAGGCCTATTGCTATAGGTGTCCAAGGATTGACTGATGTCTTTTTTAAGCTGCGCTACCCCTTTGGATCTGCTGAAAGTCGAAAACTCAACGTGCAAATTTTTGAAACCATCTATCACGCTGCTCTAGAAATGTCATGTGAGCTGGCGGAGTGCAAAGGGCCTTATGAAACATACGAAGGATCTCCTATTTCAAATGGGATTTTACAATTCGACTTCTGGAATACTCAACCTTCGCATCTTTGGGATTGGGATGCGTTGAGGTCAAAAATTCAAGCGAACGGAGTAAGAAACTCTCTTCTAGTTGCACTAATGCCTACGGCTTCCACCTCCCAGATTTTTGGATTCAATGAGTGTTTTGAACCAATTACGTCAAACATGTACTCACGAAGGGTGCTTTCCGGCGAATTTCAGGTTGTGAATCGCTATCTAATTGATGACTTGGTGAAACTGGGTCTATGGAATACAGAGATGAAAAATGAAATTTTGCGTTTAGATGGTTCAATTCAAGAGATACCAGAAATACCCATGGATATTAAAAACCTTTATAAAACCGTCTGGGAAATCCAGCAACGAGTTTTAATCGATATGGCTGCTGATCGATCTCCTTTCATTGACCAATCCCAAAGTATGAACTTGTTCTTACGGAGTCCAACTATGTCCAAATTGACCAGCATGCATTTCTATGCGTGGAGAAAAGGTCTTAAAACTGGAATTTATTATCTTCGCACTCAAGCTGCTGCTGCTGCAATTAAATTTACTGTCAACCCTCAGTCCTTTAAACGAAGCGTTTCTGAGCCTGTCGGTCCTTTGAAGAAGGCAAAACACAGTAATGACGAAAATGCTTCTTCAGGTTATGACATTTACGACGACAAAAATGTTTTGGTGTGCAAAACGGATAATCCAGAGTCATGTGAAGCCTGCTCGAGCTAGCCTGTATATATATTTAGAGCTCAACGGTGTGTATACTCTACTTGCCAAATTGTTTAACGTAGTCCGTAAATTTGCTGGCAGTCCAAGAAGACGGCTGATCAATCTTGGAAATGGCAATCACACTAAAAGCTGACATCACTATGTTGAAACCAATGACACCATAAGCGGTCTTTCGCGCCTTTTTACTAAATAAGCGCAAATAGTGGAAAGTACCAGCCAGTAGATGATAAGATGTAACCGCGACTAATGTGACTAGGCCGGGACCGGTGATATAAGGTTTTTGGGCTACAGCCCACGAGATGAACGATAAATCAATCAAAGAAGAATCCCCATCCACAAGTAATGCAGCAACTCTTTCGTTGAGAACATGGTACGTCAACATAGGCAACAACAGGTAACCAGAAAACCTCAGTGGAGTCAATCCCAACATTTTGAAGCTCAATGAGGGTCTTGGTCCCATCCCTAGCAAGTAGGTGAGTCCGCCCAAGCCCGAACTTTTATCGAGCTCGGGTTCTTTATCGCTACCCTTTTTCTTAGTGCTTATCTTCGTTATTCCGTACTTGACATGATTATCCCATTTCTTGGCAATTTGTAGAGCTATTCCACTGAAAACATGGGCGCAAGCCGACACTAAAAGAACTTTTTCTGAGAGAGCTGTCTGGTAAAGTTCACGGCCAATTGATATCAGCTGCCCTGCTATTTCTGTTCCTGCAATGGCTGGAGCGAATACAACTCCAGATAGATGCACTATGGCAAACAAGCTCATAGGTATAGTGGAGTATTTCTGAACCGCAGCTAGGGCTCGAACAACTTTCAAACTAAGTCTGTGATTGGAAGGCGTAGCTGGAATTCCGAGCGGTGTATTGTCCACCACGACTGGTTCTGGTGATAAGGGCCGAAGCGTAGTCATTATTAATAAGTGCTGACGATAAGAAAAAGTTTAATTGGATAAAATATACTTATTTATTTATCGGGTTTGGAAAACAAGGTCAAACTTTATATCCAAGTCGTCTCCTGGCTGTACGGAAACCTGCAAGAAGTGCATTGGAACCTTGGACGATGACCAACCAGATTTGCCTCCGTAAGTGATTTGGCCAGTTAAAGGATTGTAGTCAAATTGAGCAGCAGTTATAGTGCGACCGCATGCAAATTCGCCGTTGGAGTCCACACCGCATGGGCCCTTGGACGTTTTGAGCTCATAGCCACCAAATGGTGCCTCTGACATTCTATAAGTAGCACATGTTCCTGAAACGTACCACTTTCCGTTGCTGATTAAACACCCTCTGTGGTTCTTTATTTTAAGAAATCCCACATCGCTTGTGGCTGTGGGTATGCTGGTAACTGTAGTTGCAGTTCCTGTTCTAGTGACGCTAGTAGTGGACGTGGGACGGGTACCTTTGGGTGGAAATTTGATACCTGCAGAAGGACAATTCGACCATGATAATGCATCTATTGGAACATACTTTCCGTGAGGAATGGATCCATGAACATGATGAAAGTACCACACTTCATTTAGTGCGTGGTTTCTATCACATTTAAAGTAAACGTTCTTGCCAAAATTGGTATCCAAAACTTTAGCAATTTCTTCTTTGGTGTAAGTTTCTGTTTCAGAAGGGACAATTTCAGCTTCTGTCAACCACTTGTAAGTAGGCAGCTCTTCATACAATTGTATAGCCTTTCTGTAATAATCCACCACCTCCTCGTGAAGTGTATAGTTTCTGTAACACGCTGGCTTGATAGTACTTAAACAGGTTCCGTGCTTGTTAAACTCATGAACCCATAAGTTGTTGTCTTTGCCTTGGTAATCCTTCCAAAAGTCACGCATTTTTTCAAGCAGCTGAGTCTCGTTTGCCGAAGTCAGAATTGATTCCGCATTCGTGATCTCCAAGGCCGAGTCGCAGAACTGATCATAACTACCATCACAATTGTCTGGCCATAATCCATGCAGTGTGAACACATCGTCTGGACCTGTTGCAGGATTATAGTCCCAAAATTGTGTCTGCAACAAAATCCCACCAGGGTATTCAAAACAACAGGAGTCTGTGATAGTCGACGAGTTGGTGCAAGATAAAGGGATATCTGATGGACATGAATCGCCATTAGTGGCAAGTGGGAATTGATATTGTGCAGCAGATCCACCAATTAGAACTAAAAAGACCCCATATTTAGCCACAAGAGTCATATTTTTATAAGTTGATTCTGCAGCGTTGACAGCCCCCGACAATTAAATTGGTTATCTAAAACCTGCAGGTTTATTATTATTATCTTATCTATCTAACAAAAATTCTCCTTGAGAAACCTATTCACCGTCCGACTCATTTAGCACATCTTCTTCAGAATTGCTATCGTTGGACATTTCTTCATTTTCAACTGCATCTCGAAGAGCCTTTTCGCGAGCCTCTTTCACCTCACGTTGAACTGTTACATAAGCTCCCAGTGGGGTATTTTGCCACTTTACCTCGTTTAAGAACATAGCCACTTCAGTTTTATTGTTCGGACCAAACTCAACCTCTGATCTCTCCTTTTCGATGTATTTCGAATTCGCGTTCAGCTTGTCGACCAATGTCGCTAATTGTTTCACTAATTTGACGTTCTTGGATCTCTTCATGTACCGCCTCAGGTAAATAACAGCAGGGGTTGCTAATTCGGGGAACGCGATACTCTTTGAATGAAGAACGAAAAACTCAGAAATTAGCTCAACAAGTTGATCGGTAAGGCCTTCTTGATACACTCTGCTTCCGAGATACTGCTTAGGAACTTTGATGACATAATCAAAGTTCACAGCCTGGAGATGCACATGTTTTGGCATTTTGCTGAAAGCTGAGGAGTTGAGCACCTCACCCAACAATGGGAAGAGCGGAATGTAAACTCCTGTGCTTTGAGAAAGTCTGATAAGCGATCTTATTAAGTAAAAGCGCAAAGGGAAGAATTGTGCTGTTGGCAGCAATCTGATAGAACCCAATGTGACTTGGACCAAAGGGTAGATAAGTTGGCGTAATGAGCTCTCCTTCTTCATTGACTGTTCCACATCCGGGTGGCAATGCACAGAAATCATTCTAGACCAAAAGTCGAGCGAGTGGCAATACTGCCAATTGTAGATGGCTTTGTAACTCTCTTTGGTGTTGTTATTCACGCTGTTTCTCAAATGGATTGCCAGTTGACGAATAAACTCAAAACCAATTTGATAACTGAGAGCCTGGTCGATTCCAAACAATTCCACTGCTGAATTCTTTTGGAAATTGATCATAGGCATAGTATGTATGTTTGTTTGTCTGCATTTTTTGATGAAACTAGAGTATGTGGTCTTCAACACAAGTTCCAGAATAGCTTTTGGATACTCCCTACTGGAGTTATTGAGAAATGCAAATGCAGCAATTTGCGTCTCGACGTCTTTGGCAGAGCTCCAAACGTTGACCACAGCATTCATCATCTCTTTGAGAATCTTTCTATGCGAAATATAGTATGGAAGAAGTTCCTGAACAGACTTCAACACAAGAGTTGCAGTTTCAGTGTTGGTGATATCGTTCAGAAGCAAAATCAATGAACCGGCATGAGACTTCAAAATATGGCTGATCTGTGCAACCTTCTTGTTGGAAGGAAGATTTCTCGTTCCATGAGATGAAATCTTGTATGGCACAAGCTTCTGGATACTCAGTGTCAACTGTTGCAAAGCCAAAAACATCAACTTGTGGAACACTTTTTCGTCAGTCACACTGTATTTGTATGTTTCGGAGGATCCCGTGTGAACAGCTGCCTTAAACGCAATAACCACGGTTTTGAGAGCTTTAATTGTTGGTTCCTTCGATTTGACATTAGCCTCCCATTGTTTCAGCATCTCGGGAGTGACTTCAACAGTTGTCTTTTCATCCTCATTCTCTTGAGTTGCAGATTGCTCTTCCTCATCATCCTCGTCATCGTCTTCTTCTTCTTCATCATCATCGTCGCTCATAGCTTCTAAAGGATTCACTGGCTTAAAGTCCAAAAGCTCTTTGTCATTTTCTTGCAAATATTTGTAGAATTCAGGATCAGCCTTTTCAAGGTCTTTCAGATCCTGCTCATCCAGCTCTGGTTCGCTCTCACTGCTGCTCTCACTTGAACTGGAAGAAGATTTCTTAGTTGACTTTTTACCTGGAACTTTCATATCGGCATCAAAAAACTCCTCCACATCCATATCCTCAAAAATCTCCTTTTCTCTTTTATCTTGAACAGGGGGAGGGCCAGCATTACTCTTCTTTTTGTGGAGTTTGTTGTACTTTTGAACCTTTTTGCGCTGCTCAATCGTGCTCTTCAGGTTCTTCGCCTGAAACTTTTTGGTGGACTTCTTCGCTTTCGCCATTATGAAGTAAAATTTTAATTTATTTCAAAAAAATTTCAAAAAAATTTCAGATCAGAATTAGAATAATTAATTTTTTCCTAATATTTTCTATTAATCTAAAACACATCAGCCATTTTCAGTCTTGGAGCAATATTCATTGAAATGAGTTCTTGGAATAGCAATTTCGCGGCGTAAGGAATGGTCATTTTCACCACTCCCTCACTAGTTTTACAGGAGGGACACCATCCGTTATAGCCCATTAGACCACAAGTATTGCAAACGTCAACGTCAAACGCATCCGAACTCAACATCAAACGTTCCAATAGAAGCTGAGAAGCCCCATATGCAATCACACAGTCCCTTTCCATCTCTCCCAAACGCAACCCACCATCCCGCGAACGACCTTCTGTAGGTTGTCTGGTCAAAACTGCACGAGGACCTCTAGCTCTTGCATGCATTTTGTCCAGAACCATATGCTTTAATTTCTGGTAATAGATTGGGCCAAAGAAAATGTATGCCTGTAAAGCCTCACCAGTGATACCACTGTATAGCATGTCCTTTCCACTGTAATTGAATCCTTTGTCGATCAGTATTTGCGACATGTCTTCCAGCTTGGAACCTCCAAAACAGGTACCGTATTGGAGGGAGCCATCCAAAACTCCTGCCTTACCTGAAACGAGCTCAAGCATTTTTCCGACCGTCATTCTCGATGGGAAACCGTGTGGATTCATAATGATGTCAGGACTGATGCCTTGATCGTTGAATGGCATATCTTCCTGTTGCACAATGATACCACAGACACCTTTTTGTCCATGTCGGGATGAAAATTTGTCTCCCAATTCTGGTCGTCTAGTTTGTCTCAGAAGCACTTTAATCAACGCCTGATCGTTATCGCTGACCGACATCATCACTTGATCAACAACACTCGAAACCGGGGCACGATAATTAACAGGCGTTTCTCTGTGCTGCTGTTGCTGGTTAATAGTAGGATTACCTCCAACCACACTTTCAGTAGCGTTCGTTGGGATACACTTATTGATGTAGGTTTGACCATTTTGAATTTCGACTCCCACCTCAGCCAGTCCATCTGGACCCAAAGCTTCATGCTGGAAAATCGGTTTTCCATCTTCTCTAACTCTCATACCAGCAAGAATATCCTTGGAGTGATTTGGATACCGTTTGAGAACTGCAGTCGTCTTTCTGAGCACTTGACAACGTCCAAAACCTCTATCAATGGAGGCCTTGTTGAGAACCAATGCATCTTCAATATCGTATCCAGAGTATGACATCACCGCAACTGTGGCATTCTGACCTGCTGGCAGTTTATCGTAATCAATTAATTCGATGGTTTTAGTTTTGACCATAGGCTGTTGTGGATAACACATTAAATACAGGAGCGTGTCAATTCTGCGAAATTGATTGTAGGCGATAGCACCAATGGCTTGCTTACCCATCGCACATTGATACGTGTTTCTTGGTGATTGGTTGTGATGCGGATATGGAATAAGACCTGCAACAGCTCCCAAAACGGTGAATGGCTCGATTTCCAAATGAGTTGTGCTTACATTGATATCTTTCTCGTAAAGCGCAATTAACGAGTCGTTTTCTTCATTAACATCAAGATACTCGACCAACCCGTTGATCAAAAAGTCGTCAAAGTTCCACTCTCCCATGCGAAGTTTTCGCAGATGGTCGGACGTCACTTTCGCCTGACCGCCTTCCACAATGATGAGCGGTCTACAAATTCTTCCTCCGTCGGCAGCAATGTGAACAGCAGCTTGGTGGACGTTGGTGAAGATCGACACGAAAGCTGAAATTTTTCCAGTTCTTCTAAAATGTCTGAACTTTGAAACAAACATGTTGGGAAACCTGGTTGTTCCAATCAATGTACCGTTTAAATAGACTCCAAAAGTACCACTTCCATGCAAAGTAGTGCTGTCAATGACCGAAATGTCTTCTGCTCCGAGAATAAAGCATAGCTTTTTTATAGGGCCCTCCTCGTCATCCGTGGTAATGTGTGTCATCAATGCCAGATTCTTCACTAATCCACATGCTTCTCCTTCAGGTGTATCAGAAGTACAGAGCATTCCAAATTGCGACGGCTGTAAAGCACGAGGTCCCGACACTTTTCTGGACTTCTCGAATTGGGAAGATATTCTTGTCATCATACCCAGGGCCGAAATGTAGGATAATCGACTGAGAACATGTGTAACACCAGCCCGCTCCATCTTGAATCTTTTCAACGACCAGTTTCCGGTAGAAATAGCTCTATTAAGTCCGGTTGTGATATTGCTCGAGTGAATGTTGATGTGCAACAGAGCATCAAACTCAGAAACTCTGCTAGGCTTTTTGAGAATCTTGTCAAGGTTAGCTTTAAAGTCATTGTTGAATTTCTTGAACAAATCTTCAAACAACAAGGACATCAACTGACCAGCCAGTTCCAAACGCTTATTACCCACATAATCCCTGTCGTCGACCAGTTTAGGGTTCTTCATTGCCATGATCACTCTGCGCGTCATGATTGCTATATACAACGCTTTTTCCTTGAAATCAAGGTTTTCAACGGTAAGATGAGCAATGACAGTGGTTGCAATAGCTTCAATACCTTCCTGTAATATACTGAGTTTTGGAGCGTTGAGACGTCTGATTGTTTTCACTTTTCGTCCAATATATTCCAGGGCCTCCTTCTGGGAATAGATACCAAGCTTGGCCGCCTCCTCAAAGTTAACCGCAAAAAGGTCCTGGTAAACTGAGTCGTTGCCACAGACCAACTGGAGAATTTCCAAATCCGAAACGACTCCCGCAGCCTTCAATACAATGACAATAGGAATCTCTTCGCTGATAGAGTTGTGTTTAAGGTATATTTTATCGTTTTTTGTCACCACGTAAGTTTTAGACTTTCTTTCGTGAGTAGAAGAGGTCACAGAAGCCTGAACGATATTCTTCTTCTCATCAGCTTCCACAATGATTCTATTCTTACTCAATTGTTCCTGAACCAAGATGACTTTTTCGGTACCGCTCACTATGAAGTATCCTCCAGGATCCAGTGGACACTCGTTCAAATATGCCATTTGAGCTTCATTTCTACCGTTCAAAATGCACTTGTTCGAGCGAAGCATAATAGGCATGCGTCCAATCTCTAAATCTCTATGAATGATAATTTTGCGACCACGGGTATACTCAACATCAACGTAAATAGGAGCACTATAGGTCAAATCACGGAGTCTACACTCGTGGGGTGGAAGAAGAACCTCGGTTTCACTAGCATTTCCACCGCTTTTGTACCCAACTCTAATGTCAAGGTACTTGAGGTAGAACTCTGGATCAACGTCACTTAACACTTTCTCATTAGCCTGTATGATCTTTTTCAGATCTGTATCCACAAAGAAATTGAACGAGTCCAAGTGCTGCTTGACAAGACCTTTCACCTGTAAAAATGCAGGAAGAAGATTCCATTTATCTTCTGCGGTTCCTATTGGGTCCGTGAGGGACTTCCCTTTGTAGGAAGGTTGTAGCAGATCCTCGAAGGACATATGTGATTGAATTAAAAATTTTCTAGCTTAAATTTTTTTGGCATACATTAGTTTCAATTTTCATGGTGAATTATCACAGTTGTGATTTATTGTAAATGTCTGAATCACCAACACCTTCAGGACAGTCGGAACTTTTCAAATCGACAATCAATGAATATCTTGATAATCTACCCGAAACAGTTCATTTGCAGCTTTACAAATCACCAGAGACATGTTTGGCTGTGTTTCGACTGTTGCCGTCTTTGGCCAAGTTCTACATGATGACCATGTTATTTCAGGACACACCAATCCCTTTCACGGATCTCAACCGTTGGATTAAATCCAGCTCATTTAATGGCTCGCGCAACTTGAGCAGAATATATCAGAATGAATCTTTGAAGCGTCTGAAGGCCCTTAATCTACTGAAAGAAACAAGACGTATATTCACACATCCTCAGACCGGACAAACCACCCAATTACCATTCGTGTCTTTGAACCCAACTTTTAGGCAAAGTTTTAGGAACGCATTGACTGGTAGTCGGGACGAAAGTGAAGTCATTGACGACACAAACTTGCAGAGCACAGAAACAGTAAGCATCGAGTTCCTAGATGCCTACTGTCTCCACAGATGGGAAAGCATTTTACACTTCATGGTGGGATCTGAAACTAAAGAGCTTCCGAGTATAGGTGTGTTGACTTTGTTGAGATACAGTGGTTTGATGGAACTTCCATCTGATAGAGAGCAGAGAGAACAACTTGGAGATGATTACGAGTTCCAACCAAAATTCCAGAGCTCTCCGTCTTTACAAGCTCTTAAAAACCTGCTCATTACACAAAATGGATTTCAGTTTTTACTTCAGGATATCAATTCCCAGATCTGGACCTTTTTGTTGCAGTACTTGAAGATGTCTGAGAAACTCATGATGAACTCGGTGGAAGTTTTGAATTTCATTTTCATGTTGGGGTCTTTGGAACTTGGTAACGGGTACCCTGTTGACTCTTTGAGTGATACACAGCTTATTATGCTCGAAGATTTGATAGACTACGGATTGATATACACACCGTCAAAGTCCGAAAAGAAAGTATTTTTCCCAACTCGATTGGCCACCACCTTGACCTCTGAGCACTGTAATTTCAAGTCTTCGGCTGCCGCCATAGACCAGGAAATTACGAATTCCAAGAACGGCACCAATCAAGGAGTAATCGTTGTGGAAACCAATTTCAAAATCTACTGTTATACCTCTTCTCCGCTGCAAATTGCAATTTTGAATTTGTTTGTACATCTGAAAGCCCGGTTCTCAAATATGGTGACCGGCATCATTACGAGAGAATCTGTTCGTCGCGCTTTGTTGAACGGAATTACTGCTGAACAAATGATTAACTATTTGGGCAGCCACGCTCACCCATGGATGGTGAAGCAAGCTGAAGACAAACTAGCCAAAAAGCTTGAATTCGAGAGCACAATTGGTACCACTACAGGTTCCAGTCAGGCTGATTTAGAAATTTTACCACCTACTGTTGTTGATCAGATCAAGCTCTGGCAGTTGGAGTTGGATCGAATCCAGAACTTCAAGGGTTATTTGTACAAAGAATTCTCTACAGATCTCGAGTTTGAGAAGCTTCTGACTTATGGCGAGGAAATTGGCGTGATTGTATGGAAAGACCCAGTTAAGAAGCGGTTCTTTGTGACTCAAGAAGGAAATGGACAACTACTCGATTACGCAAACAGGATCATACGTGGTAGTAACTAGCTAATATATTTTCATCGACTTACTTTTTCTCGTCCACTTCAACATCCGTATCCGTATCTATATCTGTCCAGTCGATTTCGTCTTCCTCTTCAGACTCGTCCTCGGAACTGCTGTACTCCTCTTCAATTTTACGCACAGATTGTCCACGCATTTGAGCCAGCGCTCCAGCGATGGAGTCTTCATCAGGGTCCTCAATTTCATACATATCTTTTTCAACAGGGTCCATTGGTTTGTTTTCCACCTCCATGACTAGCGGAATATCCAAATCTAATCCAAAGTAAACAAGATGTCTCAATATCAGACGGAACTGGAACTTTCCTGGCTCATTGGGCGTAGGAGAAGTAAGTGGAAATTTGAATGTGGATACAACTGCTTTGGACTCCATGAACTCGTCTTGGGTCAATAGCAAATTGGACATGTCTAGCTTAGTAATATACTGGGGACTTTCACCCAACTTTCCATCACGTTGAATGACCAAAAAAGCGATCCATCCATTGTTCGACTTCAGATACTCAGTGTCGGGGAAAAATACAGGAGCAGAAGACAGCTTGATGTCCGGCTGGTCCTCCATGAGCTTCAATGGATTTCTCAAATTCTCCATTGTTTCTGGCTCTTTGAGCTGGGTGTCGATGACTTCCCTGCTGAGTTTAGCTATATCTGGTTTGGACCTATGTGCTGCCGATTTAACCAAAAATTTCAAACTGATGTGAACGTTCGAGTTGGGAGGAACAAAAGATTCTCCAGTGACTTTGAAGTTGCACTCGAGCGGCTCAATTAGTGGAAGTTGAGATGCAATTTTGAGCACGTCTTTCGTATTTTCACAATTTAGGAATTTTGCATGGTCGATTCCTGGGGTCTTCAACAATTTACCTAATGTGTAAATTGGCTGCTTGGTGTCTAATTTATCGATTGTGACACCAGGAAGTTGCAAAATCTGTCTAAACTTGTAATTCGACGCATCTTTTTGAATATTAAGAGCCTGAATAATACACCTATGGGTTTCCACCAGTGTGAGACACAAATCGGTGTTTCTGAAATTCGACGCAAGGTCAATGAATCCAATGATTAATTTGGGGGTAATTGCCACCACTTCCAGTTTCAAGCTCTCATCTGCATCATTCAGTAGAATTCTATCTAAATGAGCAGTAAGCAATTCATGAACTTTTTCTGGACTCAGGGCTTTGGCCAGTAGCTGATACTCGGTGGCATGGCTAACGTACTCCAAAACTTTATTGATGTTGTAAGGTTTGGCTGGATTGAAATTGATCAGAACATCCATGAAATGTGCAGCAGTGTCAACATGAAGGCCCTGCTTGGTGTAAGATTTCACTCCACTCCACCATGATCCGACAACAGTCGGCAGAATGATGGCAATTAGAAGAACGTATGCAACGACAAGAAGTGGAGAAATTGTGCCTTCGATAAGGAACTTGGGCAAAGCTATTCCATGTTTTACTTCCCCTGGACCATCGGGGTTACCATATTTCAAAAAGTTTTCCCTCACAGTCTCATCTGTCAACGCCTTGTAGGCTTTGTTTATCAGCACGTACGCAGAGTCGACGGCGTCCACCTCCTGCTGTGTCATCTTGGACGTATCCACCTTATCTGGGTGGTACTTGATGGAAAGCTTCCTGTATGCCGCTTTGATGATCTTTTCAGGAGCCGATTCGTCAATCTGAAGGATTTTCCACGGATCAAAAGAGGACTCGTCGGCAATGACCTCGTGCGACATAATGTGAGCCACAATGCATGCCACAAAGATCCATCCTAGTGTGGTCAAAATGAGATTGCGCGACAATAGATTTTTAGCGCGTTTCTTCTTGTTGTACTGGGTCTGTGCTGACTCGTTATAAGGTTTGAACCAAGTCACTGGCTGGAGTTCGTCGACATCCTTTCTACCTTTGTTTAGCAATTCGGACACCAAGGACCATGTGCTGGGAATCAAAGGAACCAGCAACCCAGTCAACGCAAAATACGGCCACGTTTCTGAATTTTCGTCGTAGTCGTATCTTGATTGCGACATGGTAAATAAAATTGGATAAAATAAAAGATTATTCTTTTTTTGGCTCAAAAAGCAGGAGAAACTAGGAGAAACTGATACCTATTTCTTATGTATCATTGACTATTAAATCATCTAGATTTAGTTGCCTCTGCCAATAGGGGCTAGCTGAGGCGATTGTTCTTGGGGATTAATCGCTAGTAAATTTCCCTCAGAGTAAAAGGAACAAGCGTATACGATTTTGTAGTTCAGATTGGCTCTGCTATACAACTAGAATACGTAGATCCAAATGCGTTGAAAGGAATCGGTGGTTGTTCTTGGGTTTCTTCATCCTGAGCTCTGCGTCTGTGGTTTAAACCCATAGAATCATTTAAAAATGTACTCTGCTCCTCCCATATTCACATCCTCAATCTCAATGTCTTCCAATGTTCCATATCTGAAACGCGATGACAGAAAGTTTCTGCTTTCAAACTCAACTGGAGGGACGTTGGAGGTAACCTGGGAAATCTTCCCGCTGCCCTTGTCTGGCATAACAGAATCTGGAGCACAGGGGTGTGGAACCGGTGGACCAGTTTTTTCTAACGTTAGAAGCCTGGAAAGGTAAACTTACTAGTAAATGAGTGCGGACCGCCCACAAATTTGATGCTTGGGACGTATTTAGCAAGCGTAGGAATAGACACTTTCATGATAAATGCGGATGAATTATTTATTCTTTGTGCGAAATTCGAGTCCGAGTCGATAAAGATTCGGTAACGGCGATCGACCCAGATATCGTCTCAAATAAATTACAAGAAAAATTCGACATAAACTATTTTGCCACTCAACTATGAATCACGATCCTTTCCACTGGGGCAAACCATTGGATGCCGTTTATGGCCCATATAATCACAAAATTGCTCAGGCTAGTAACCAAAGACCGCAAAATGTCAAGGCTAGT
This sequence comes from Ogataea nakhonphanomensis, assembly GCA_030564965.1. Lineage (NCBI taxonomy): Eukaryota > Fungi > Ascomycota > Pichiomycetes > Pichiales > Pichiaceae > Ogataea > Ogataea nakhonphanomensis. The sequence continues at coordinate 632,480 of JAJMAN010000002.1, forward strand.
GCCGATTTCCCATCTATGCACACTCAACAGCCTATGATCACAGGTACTTCGGTTATTGCAGTTCGCTACAATGAAGGAGTTGTGATGGCTGCTGATAACATGGGTGCTTATGGTTCGTTGATGAAGCTGGATGATGTTGAAAGATTGATTAAAGTGGGTTCTGAAACAATTGTTGGTATTTCTGGTGACATTAGTGATTTACAGCACTTAGAAAGAATTCTCGACGATCTGGCTGTGGAAGATTCCTACGATATGGAGAAAGAAAACCTCAAAGCAAATCATGTTCATGAATACCTCACCAGAGTCTTATACAACCGCAGATCTAAGATGGATCCATTGTGGAACGCGTGCATCGTTGCTGGATTCGACGACAACGGAGAAGTTTTTATGAAGTATGTTGATCTCCTCGGAGTCACGTATGCATCACCAGCTCTTGCTACAGGATTTGGAGCCCACTTGGCAATTCCATTGCTCAGAAGAAAAGCCGACACAATGGAAGATGTGGCTAAATTGACAAAAGAAGACGCGATTCAACTAATTAGAGATTGTATGAAGGTGCTGTTTTACAGAGACGCCAGGTCTTTAGACAAATATTCCATGGTGGTGGTTGATAAGACTGCTAAGAATATTGAGTTCCATAAGGATCTTAAGTGCGAGGACATGAAATGGGATTTCGCTCGTCATATCACTGGTTACGGTTTACCTCAATTATAATCATTTCGTCGTTTACAAAAAATAGCTAATTCCAGGCATACAGATAGTGAACTTAACTCGCAAATCATATTTTGAGTTCAATTCTCTCAGACTGTCAAGAACATGTTTGCGCGGATCGACCAAATCGTCAGCTGTTTCTTTGACGTGAATAATGAACACCTCTAGGTCGGTAAGCGGACTTTTGCCTGAATTGGACTTTTCATTGCAAATTCTTTGTAGCACAAGCAATTCTGAGACCAGGTTTGTTGGGGTCATGTGTCCATAGAGCTGCTCCGATGGGTGTTTGTCGACTGTTGAGCATTCGATTATAATTGCCTTGAGTTTTTTCGACAGCACGTCATCTACCACATGAGTCCAAACTAATTCGTTTGCGTTTGTTTTGGAAATTGAATCGCTCTCCACGTCCCCAAAAAACAAGACTTTAGTGCCAGTTTGCTTCTCCGTAATTAGAAATGCAGAACTATTGTATGCTTCCGTCTCAGAGATGCGACCATGGATGACTTTGAAGGTTTCCACCGAAAAAAAACTAGATATGTCAAAAGGCTTTGTGTAAGGATCTAAGTAACGGAAATCGAGAGTTGTAAGTTTTGGCCATACACTATTATTAAAAATATGTTGTTGAAGCTTGTCAATGGTGACTGGTGTTCCGTAAATTGGCATCCGATTGTAAAAAATTGGAGAGTTCACAACAAGCCCTGCAACGTGATCAAGATGAGCATGGGTAATCAAGTATGCAGCCAGACTATTAACCAGTTTCTTGGCCACCTGCAAGTTGCTATTTGTACTCCATCTGGTTAAAGAACTAAATGGTTGAGTCTCCACATTGTCAAAGTCTGCACAATAATAATCCAAGCTTGGACTATTCGTGTATAGTCTAGAAAAGAAAGATGAAACGACATTTGTCTTGGCTCTTGAGTCTTGTAGAATTTCTGCAATTGTCTCAACTCCTGCTCCGGCATCCAATGCCAGTACGCAGTCAAGATTCTGTTCCAAAGCGTCATAATATGAAACATTTGCAGGCTTGAGAAGAAAAGAGCAAGTTTTACCAACAATAGGGCCTCCGGAACACCCCAGAACAGTTAATTCGAGAGATTTTTGCCCCTTGGGCATTGGAAGTATATATTTAATGAGAACACTGTGAACTTTCCTGATAAGCTCCACTGAATGAGCCGCTGTCCTTAAACGATCAATATTTTTTGGGACTTAATTTTTATGCAGCACTATTTGCTGCATGGAACTTCGCGAAGTAGGGGGGACTATGCACCGTAGAAGCTCTAATTTTATAAGCGAAATTTGCTTGAATAGCTAAGATTAACTGATAAGTATTGGTAATATATTCTTCTTTCTGTTAACAATAGTTGTTATCGTTTGCAATTACACTGCCAACGCTTGTTAGTTATATTCGGACTTAATTAATTTAGCAAACCAAGAATTTAAATTTGGGTTGTATTTAGTGAGGTGAGGAAATTCACGATTTTTGAGCCATCTCAAACGCGCGTTTCTCAAACGATCGAAACATCAAATTAGCAACTTTAGCTGCAAAAAAAGTGCTCATTTGATTGTACAACTCGTTTTTAAACTCGTAGCGTAGATTCAACACGGCCTTGCTGTGGTTTTCATCAAGGCTATGCACTGTCCACTTGGTTTCCAAAAACTTAAATAGAGAATGTGTAGCAGACCTTGCAAGAATCAGGTCAGGTTTGCGGCACTGTAGATCACAAGCAAACTCCTCATCAAATTGTTGGAAACCCACTCTCAATCCGGCAATTTTTGGCTGCTGTTCAGCGTCGCGTTCACTGACGAACGAGCCCGTGCAATACGGAATGAACTCGTGATATTTGTCCACCTCCGAAATCAGCTGGTATACCAATGGCTGTGGGTGGTTGAACCTCTTTGTAAGGGTGTATGACTGCACCGAAGACTTTGCCAGGCTCGAGAGATGAAATGAACGTATTCTTTCAGTGGTCTTCAACATAATGAAAATTTGGACGATCGACGCATCTTTTCCGTTTTTTTGCTAAATATCCGTAAATTATTTTTAATATCGAACAAGCTCCATGTATAATCCAATCCAATTGGTCTTAGCTCATTTATCACAATTGAGCGGACTCGATGAAGGATCGTGCAAGATTCTGAGCTGTCTGTTTCTGACATTTCCCACAAGTGCTATTTTCAAAAGAATCCCAGATCAAAAAGTCCACTTCAAGAACTATTACATCATTGGAGTCAGCGCCATCTATATCTTCTTGATCCTTGAAATATGGTCTGGTTTTTTTGTGTTACTCTTCAACTCTTTGTTTACATTTGTGCTGGTGAAGTACTACAGGTCCCAGATTATGCCTTGGATCAATGTGATTGCTCTTATGCTGTTCCTTTGTGCTAATCACTTGAAAGCTCAATTTTTTACCACGGACTATGATCCCTCTGTCATTGATATAACCGGTGCTCAAATGGTCTTGGTGATGAAATTGAGCTCGTATGCATGGTCAGTGAATGATGGGAACCTGTATCATGATGACATCGATAAATTCAACCAATTGAATGTTTATCAGAGATCGAGAGCTATTCTGAAACAGCCACCTATTCTGTACTTTTTGGGTTATGTGTTCTTCTACGGTTCTCTTGTCACTGGACCCTCTTTTGATTACAGCGACTACGAGAAATTCATATTGACTGATATATTCGACGATGTTCCGATTGAGAAAAGACCAGGGAAGTCTTCCAAACGCAAGATTCCGAGAAGTGGGCGCGTTGCATTGACAAAACTTGTTCCAGGTTTACTGTGGGCGGTTCTCTGGGTGGCCCTAAAGTCAAAGTTTAGTCTGGAATTTGCTACTTCGACACAATTCACCCAACGAATGTTTGTTTACAAGGTCGGATATCTATGGATATTGGGCATCATTCACAGACTAAAATACTATTCAGTTTGGTCAATCAGTGAGGCAGGGTGTATAGTTGCAGGCTTAGGATACAATGGGTACGACAACAAAAGAGACAAGATGTATTGGAACAGAGTTCAGAATATTGATCCATATGCGTTTGAAACCGGACAAAATGTTCATGATTGCCTGGAAGCCTGGAACATGAATACCAACAAGTGGCTCAAAAACTATATTTATCTGAGAGTTTGCAAAAAGGATCCAATGACAGGAAAGCCAAAGCCAAGTATGTTACCTACATTTATCACGTTTTTCACATCTGCTTTTTGGCACGGAACAATGCCAGGTTATTACATGACATTTATTATCGGGGCATTCATGCAAACTGTTGGAAAAATATTCAGAAGAAATTTCCGCCCCCTGGTTTGTTCAAAGGATGGCTCCAATGTGTCCAGGTACAAAGTGGTGTACGATTTCATTTGTTGGGTTGTAACTCAATCAGCGTTCGGCTACATAGTACAACCATTTATGCTATTGAAATTCGTTCCTTCTATCAATTTATGGAAAACGTGTTATTTCTGGGTTCATATTGCATGTTTTAGTACAATAGTGTTTTTTGACAGTCCTTGGGGGAAGAGGTTTTCCAGGACTCTCCAAACATACCATCTTCAGTCCATCAAAAACACTAAACCTGAGAGTCCAAAAGGATCATTGGCAAAACTTAAAGAACATTACGAATCGGCGTCCGACTTGCATGAGCGTGTTAAGAAACTTCCAGTTTATGACAGCCAAGAGGAGTTGCAGATTGAAAACGTTGTTGTCCCTGATATCCAAGAAATCAAAGATAACTATGATAAGTTAGCAAAGGAATTCGAGGAGTGGATCAAAATCAATGAAGGGGTCGCAGTGAGTAAGTCGGAGATCGATGCGGTCAACTCTGCTCTAGCAAATATTGAGAAAGATGTTCGTTCATATTTGGAAAGGGAGAAATCGACAAAATCCGAGTAAAGATTCAATCGTCATCACTTTCATCAAACAGGTCAATGCCTGCCATGATGGCGGCTGCGTCTTTCTTTTCGGGGCTTGCAGAGGTCTTGAAACTATTCCGCCTTTCTGGAACAAACTCATCGTCCTCTTCCAATTCTGGTTTTTCAGCGTTTCCGGGGTCCTCCATTTCAACATCTGCAGGGTCTTCAGGATCTCCATTTTCGAATCTGACAATCTTTTCGGGCATCAGTGATGCTGTTGCTAACATGCCCCGTCTCATAGTATCATCTCCTGGCCAAATGAAATTATAGGGCAGCAGAAACCCGTCGAAAGTTCGAGGAATCTTGGAGAATTTCGCAAGTTTCATCGCATAAGCCAGTAAGTCTTTAACTGCATGGAGATTGGGCTCCCGCTCTTTGTCAGGTGTTTCAATATACATTCGATCTTTGGACCCCAATTTAGGCAAACTATTCAGTTCTTTGCGGCAGTCTATCAGCTCCTTTAGGAAGTTTTGTATTCCATCATTAAGTCTTAAATTTTCCTTGCTTTGCTCAAACACTTGGTGTTTCTTTAGATCATGTAGTCTCTCCAGTTGGCCCAGTTCTTTTTCAATCGTATCCATGGTAGATACTAATTGTGTTGCGAGTTCCACATTGGGGTCGTATTGCTGAATAGAGTTTGTTAACTCTTTAAACTGCTTTTCAAACACATCCATCTGTTTATATATGAACGCATTCTCGTTAGAGTAAAAAGCCATACTCTTTAATTATATTTTTTGGTGTTGACCTATCGCAGATATTTAAAATTGTGAGTAAAACACATCAAAACATAGTTTTATAAGCATTTCGCGATTAATGTCTGAGAACAGTTTTGGAATTCACGATCCATTGATGGATGATGATCCTTGGGCATTGCCTGCAACCAGAAGCATACAGAATCTCCAGTCTTCAGTTCTACAAGATAACAACTGGAGCTCATACAATTCCAACGATATCCTTGCTCACAACTTTGCCTCTTTGGGTATTAACGAGGATCATAACGAAACCCACGTTTCAGCGCCAAAAACACCAACTGTGAATTACGATCCATTAACTGAACGCGATGATTTCCAGCAGGACAATCAAGAAGAAATTGACCTGAAACAAGAAACTGTTTGGTCAGAGGAATTACTTGCCTCTTTCAATCCCTTGGGTTATCATAACTCTGAAGACAAACATATCATTCGCGTGAAAGAGATTCCAGAGAAGGAAGGACTAGTCTTTAAGCACATTAACTATTTGATCAGCCATAACCTTCAATTTCCCAGCGAGTATTATGTCAATCATAAACCTGATGGTGCAGAAACCAAGGTCATACGAAGATACAGCGATTTTGTGTGGCTTCTTGAAGTATTATGGCGCAAGTACCCTTATCGACTGATCCCTGAACTCCCCCCAAAGAAACTGTGTAAGTATTACGGTCCACTTTTGGGAACATTACTAACAAAAAATTCTAGTAGCATCGTCCACAGATTCGGTTTTCTTGCAAAGAAGGAGAAGGAGTTTACAAAGATTTTTAGTACAGCTTTGTAAACACCCAATTTTGTCAAAAGAGAACTTGGTGATAATGTTCCTCACTGTTCCAAATGACTTTTCTAACTGGAAGAAGTTTGCGAATATCGAGATCAATAGTGAGTTCGAAGAAGTCAAATTTCCTCTACCAAGTAGATTCAAAATTAATCTGGATCAGGTTCTGAAAGGACTCAATGAGCAAGATGCAGAAATTGAGGAGGATGAAGCAAATCCATCAGTGAACAATGAACAAATCATCAGCAACATTAAACAAGTATGGAATGAAAGCCCAGTGAATCATAAGACTCTAGATTTCATTGAAAATCTGCACTCTATCAATTCAAGTTTGACAAACTTTGCTGACATTTGGTCTAAACTATGCATTTTGATTGAGCGAATCGAGAAAAGAGAAATCGCTTTGATGCAAGATAATCAAAGGTTCTCCTACTATCTGGGACAATTTGTTAATAACAGCAGTCATGTTTATGGATTTGAGAACTTAATTGCTACCGAACAGCAACCCGAAGATTCACAAAACCTATCTATTATAAACACTATGTTGAAACAGGTGCAAAAGTATTTTGGAAATGTCAAGCAGCTGAAAGAGGACGAACTGAACACTATGAGCTCGGAAACACTTGAAAACTTTAAAAAACTTCAAGACTATCTTGCATCACTGCACTTCCTCATTGAAAGACTGTTTAATTACAAGACATATTCCGAAAAGCAAATTTTGACTCTTGTGGCCAAAATCAACAAAACAAACGAACGACTGTTTCAAATTAAAATCAAATCGGATATCCGTGGTTCAGAGGTCGACAAACTAGTATCTTTACTCACAGACTCAAACGATGAACTGAAAAAGTTGCTCTCTAGAATTATTGCTGTCAAGGGCACCTTCATGAATGAATTTAGGCTGTTCCAAAAAACCAAGTACCTTGTTTCTGAAATGTTTCAGGACTGGTTTATGGAAAAGGTCAAGCATGGAGAATTGCAACAAGATGCATTACAACGCGTATTTAACGATCTACATGACATGCCTTTAAGATGATATTGCGTTTATTATGCAATTTTTTTCGAAGCGTTAGTGAAACCAACTCCTTTGACCGTCGCAAACATTGAGTTCTCCATCTCATCGCTCTGTTTGAAATAAAATTCTGTGCCAAATATAGATTTGATGTCTCTCAGAAGAATCACCAAATCTTCATCAAACTGGCTTTTGTTGATAACTAGTCTTCCAATGTCTTCTTTACCGATAACCATGTATAAGAGCGCAAGGTCAAGTTGGTTACGTCCGAGACATCCACTGGATTCGATCATCTCCAAAAGTTTCAAAGCCGTACGATCTCCTATGTCTTCAGGAGTTTCTCCGGCAGTTCCAATGTCTTCCACCACGTATCTGAAAGGCATTTTTTTAGATTCAGTGAATAAAGTAAGACCAAATCCAGGCGACTTACCAGAGACGTCTCCTCTGCAGACATCGGTAGTGATATTCACCTCACATCCTGTAACCTTCAAAACTTTTCTTGCAGAATCAACCAATCTGTTTGCAACAGACGGTGAAACTCGCGTGCAGTATGCAACTCCTCTAATGGCGGATATTTTTTGATAGTCAAGCACATGAACAGTGAGCGGTTGCGGGATCAATGAGTTAACTACCAAGTGAACTTCACCCCCACCTAATGGGGGTGATCCTCGTTTCAATATATGCAGTTCAACTTCGCGGACGCCAAACTTTTCCATCACTGGGAGGAGACCCCACTTGATGAAGTCAACTCCAGCGTCTTCCTTCGAGGCTGTCAAGCCTTTGAATACTATAGAGAACTTGTTTTTTGAAAACGGTGCGAGACAAAGCATGGGTTGGATGTAATATCCACATGTAACCCCGTCTGGACACTGATGGGTAACTTGACCACCTATTATGAGTCCTGGTCGATATATGACGGTGGTACCTGTGTATGAGATTTCTATGACCGACCCATTGGTGACATTTTCTAGTAGTCTCAAGAAAGAGATCTCATAGTCTTTGAGACCGGGGTTAAGATCTTCAGATCTGATCTTTTCAATTTTGATAGTTTTTCCACTAAGGGTTGCCAAAACCAGGCGATTTCGAAAGTTCTGATGACCCTGAAACGTCAATATCTTAGATCTTGACGACATCTTTGATTAGGTTGAAAATTATTTGAAATAAATTTTATATGACACAGCCATAATTTGATTTTTTTTACTGGGGGTTACCCTTCTTCCGCGAGCTCTAGAGAGTTGCCACAAATATTTATTTATCTTGGTTCTTGAACATCTCAAAATGGAAGAAGGCGGAACTGGCAGTTCTGGAAGCAGAACTAGCACTCCGCAAATCTCCACCCCGGGAGCAATGGGAGCCGAAGGAGGTGGGATAGCTATATCAAATGTGGGCACACCCAACATGGAATATCTAAGCGATTTGATGGACCAGACCGGAGACTCTCAACGTAACAGGGGTAAACAAGATACGACACAACAGGTGCGCCGTGCACCTGGAAGACAGAAAGGGACAGGAAAGTTTGGTGAACAGAACCCCGAGGAACTAGCCGATGCGGTTGCTGCAGCAGGAGTGAATATTCGTGCGGAGGAAGAAGCCATGATGGGTGGGCTGCAAGTTTCACGAAGACAGATCAGCCCCAATCATTTTCTTCATCCTGGACAGGTTGCCTGGTTTATGAATAAAACCATGGAGGAACAGGGTTTGAGGAGAATGGAGTTCGATGAGGAATTGACCAATTTAATGTCAAGCGCTTGTGAGGAATATATGACCAGTCTTGTGACTGATTTACTTGTGGTTTCAAGACACAGAAGACGTGGACTTCGTACTAAACAGAAGCAATCGGCAGGAGGCACAAAATCAGAAATTTCCAGGGCTTTGAGAGACATTGCCACAAAACAAAAAGAAAGAGAAGAAAAACGACTGCAAAGAAGAATGGCTTTGGGTCTCGACGAGGATAAGAAGGAGGGCGATCTCATTGCAGAACATAAACAGACAAATATAACGGCTTCTTTGATGATGAGCGGATCAAAGAAAAAGTATTCCTGGATGCAATCTTCTGCAAAGTCAGATTCTGTCACTGTTCGCGGTGACAATGGTATAAGGTACAGAGAGGCTAGAGAGGAGCAGTCTCTCGTACTTAGGGACTTACTTCTTGCGCTTGAGAGCCGCCGCGTTGGGGTCAGTGGGGCTGTGCTGAAAGGTTACGCCAAGTTAAAAGATTAAAGCTCGTGTATATTAGTGTACAAAATTAGCGTATTGGCTTATATTTTGACTTTTTTGCGTATCGCCAATGAAGTTTTCTTTCTTTTAACTGTAACTGTTTCCTCATCTGATGAGGAATATCCAGATAACAGGGATAGAGACACACCGGAGGAAGGGTCACTTTTAGGTGGCACCACATCGTTCTTGGTGGCAACCCCATCTTTCAATTTGAATGCCAGTTCGGCTTCTTTCTCATCCTCGAGCTCAACAGCAGCAGGGTCTGGAACTTGCGCGCGCTCCAATTTTCTATTTCTTTCCTGCAACTCTTCGATCTCCTCTATCATTTGCTGTTCTCGCTGCTGTTCGGTTAGTCGTCTTTCCAGCTGCTCCATCGCCGTTTCCTCATTTTCTTTCTTTCCCTCTTTAGCAAGCAATTCTCTGTGCTCCTCTTCCTCTAGTCTTTTCAATATATCGTCCATGGTCTCTTCAGTGGCTATCTTGCCTTCTGTGCGTTCATAGTTTCGTCTGCATCCGGAGACACAGGCAAAATCTCCGTTTTTGGGATCCGTTCGAAATACTAGATCCGAAAAACACTGTGGACATCGAAAATGAAAGTTGAATATTCGAATGCCTAGGTAGTCGTCCTTCGTACTTTCTTTCTTTGCATTGAATTTCTTGGATTTACCAATATATTCCCCACATTCAAGACATTTCATAGAAAACGGGATCATTAAACGAACTGTAGGCCAGCCAGCAGGGCCACGCTTTCGCACCTTCATTGGTTTTTCAACCTTTGAAGGGTCATAGTCGGGTGGATAATATTTATTGATCACTTTTCTTTCTGACATGAATAAATTAAATTAAATTTTGGCAATTTATTTCGCGGGACATGAGAGCAAAATATAAACAACACGATATTTTGAAATCAAACAAATACAATGGAAGTTGATTTCAATTTGTCGGAGACGCTTACAGCGTTTGCTGAGAATGGGGACACATTTGAGCTAGATCAAGATAAGAATCACGAGCAGTTTCTAGATGCTATCACTCAGGAACTGGCTGTGAGAAGTGAGGCTATATTGTATGAAGAATACTGGGAACCTCTGCTGAATCTGACACACTCATACTCTAATCTTGAAAACCGTATACAATACAAGCTTGCATATTTGGTTTCCAGTACTCTGTCAAGTCAGACCGCCCGCACATCGCAGGTCATCCATTCTGGAGACATGGATCTCTTTTCAACTCATCGCAAAATTCTTGAGTTATATGGATACCTGATTCACGTTTTACTTGTCCACTTGGGTCGTGAAGAAACAAATGTTAAGACTTCTGAGGGGAAGTATCATTGGAATAAGACCAACAGCGTGATTGAGAACATATTAGTTTCAGTGATTGATGTTTTCAAGCTCAAACTCAGTCTTCTATTTGAAACGACACCAGAACGAAACCTTTTTGTGGGTACTCTGTTCTTGAATCCAATAAATGCGCTTTTGGAGAGCCCCGATAGAGCAAAGATCACAACAGTGAAGATGCATGCGTTCAAGGCAATTTGTATGGCCATCAAGTTCCATGGTCAAGCGTCTCATGTCCAAAACGCGATCCTCCAGCACTTAACATATTTTCAACACTCTAGTACGATAATGGCTGAGCTTTTAGACACGCTAAGCAAGCACTACGACTATTTTAAGCTAACTGATGAAGTTCTAAAGGAAGTCAGCGGCCGACAATTTAACGAGAATGATACTAATGGACCCAAAGCAATCAGTACTTTTATCACAAGATTATCTGAATTGTGTCCCAAGGTGGTTATGAGACAAATAGCTTTGGTCGCTCAGCTACTCGATAATAATTCATTCACCTTAAGATGCGCTGTTGTCGAGGCTGTGGGAAATATAATTACCACTTTTGCCACTTCACAGGAGGAGTACGATGAACATAAAACTCAAGCCGAGAGTTTTCTTGAGCTCCTCGAAGACCGATTTTTGGATATAAATCCGTATGTTCGCTCGAGAGCCATCCAGGCAATTACCAAACTGAGCGAAATGAACGTTAAGTTTGTTGATCGACGTCTAAGATGGAGCAAGCTATCAGTTAGGCACCTCGAAGATCGTTCAGGTATTGTGAGACGAAATTGCATTAAGTTGTTAACTTCCCTGATTCTCAGTCACCCATATAGTGTCATGCACGGTGACCGCTTGGATTTGACTCTTTGGCAAAAACGCCTTGATGAAACGAAAACGAAACTCAAGGAATTGCAACCAGATTTGTTTGATGATGAAGGAAAAGGCGAAGAAGATTTTGAGGGTAATAGAACCAGCGACGAAGAACACGAGGAGGATGAAATGGATGTGGATGACAATGAAGAAAACGAAGGAGAGGATGCCCCTAACAATGCTGAAGACAGAGATTCACTCGACAACAACGATGAAGAGTCTGCGAAAAAGCTAGAAACCTCTATCATTTCATCAATAGTGAATGTTGATCCTGCAGTCTTGAACAAAGTGTCGCTGACCTATCAGTATTATATGGATGCCGTAGAATTCATTCGACTGGTTCATAGAGCAACCTCCATATGTTGTGAGCTTTTATATTCAAGATCAAAAAATGAGGTCATTGAGTCAATGGGATTTTTTGTTCTAGCAGATGCCTACGGTATTGAGAACTGTCATGCTGGTATAAAAAGAATGCTACATCTTGTTTGGATGAAGGGTAGCAATGAAGATGGAAATATGGTTGTTGACAAGCTGGTTGAATGCTACAGGACCCTTTACTTGAGTGCACCCGAGAAGTCATCGATGACTCAAAGATCTTCATACCTTGCATCTAATCTCATCAAACTCACATTCAATTCTTCTGTGGCAGACTTGGCATCGCTGGAAAAGCTCTTGGGTGAGCTGTACACTAAAAATTATATCGATCATCACGTTGTCAATGTTCTTTGGCAGTTCTTTAATGGAGAAGCTTCCTCCAAAAAGCAAAGAAGAGGCGCAATTATAATCATCGGTATGCTGGCTTTGACTGACCCTAGCATTGCCCTCAAAGGCTTGGACCTAATTTTGAAAATAGGTCTTGCACAAGACAATAAGGACTGGGTCCTCTGTCGGTTTGCTTGTATTGCATTAAGACGAATTGTACCGTCCAAAACAGGCTTCCAGGATTATAAAATGGCAAAGGAGGATGAAGCCATACAGAAACTCTCCAGTGTACTTTTACAATATTCGGAAGATGGAACATGGTATGGCATGGCCGAAGAAGCTTTAAACTCCATCTATATCATATCATCGAGTCCAGATGTTGTTTGTTCGCAAGTGTTGAAAAGTAAAACACAAGAGGTCTTTGGCACAGAGAACAAGAACGATGAGGACAAGATTGTTACATTGTCTCAGTTGCTTTTTCTTATCGGCCACATTGGTCTAAAAACCATCATACACCTTGAAAAATGCGAAACAGAGTTCAAGAAGAAGAAGATTGCTTCTGAAAACAAAAAAGATGAGCACCAGACCGAACTTGACATGATTGGAGGAACTACTGAGGACGACTTTACCGACGCAGTTCAGGTGGTGAAAGAAAAGGAGTTACTTTATAGCGAAAATGGACTGCTTGCACAGTTTGTTCCTCTGTTGAAAGAGATAGTTATGAATCCTAAGGAATACAATGACAAAGGTTTGCAGAGACATGCAATTTTGTGTATGTCCAAGTTGATGTGTATATCTCCGAGGTTCTGCGAGGAAAACATCAGATTCTTCCTCAACATAATGGAGACATCCAAGGATCCAGTTGTTAGAAGCAACGCTGTTTTAGGGTTGGGAGATATGGCTGTTTGTTTTAATAACGTTATTGACACAAGTAAGGATTTTCTTTACGGGAGACTTCAGGATAAAGATATTATGGTGCAGAGAACGTGTTTGATGACAGTGACATTTTTGATTCTTGCTGGCCAGGTTAAAGTGAAAGGTCAACTTGCACAGATGGCTAAGCTCTATGTCAATGAGGATCCCGGAATTGTCGACATGTGCAAACTATTTTTTACTGAGTTGGCTACCAAGGATAATGCTATTTACAATGGGTTCATTGATATGTTCAGTGGCCTTGCGGCGGACTCAAACTTATCCCGTAAATCATTTAAGGAGATCATCAGGTTTGTTGTACCATTTCTGGATAAGGATAAGCACAGACAGCAGCTGGTGAGCAAACTTTTCCAACGCCTGGCGAAAGTCGATGACGAAGAGCAGTGGAACGACATTGTTTATGTTATCAAGGAGATAATTCCAAGACAGGAATCTATAAAAAAGGGTAAAGACACGCCAAAAACGAAGATATATGAGGAAGTGATGACTTATATTGACCAAGGGTTTAAACGTCCAGGACAGAGGGAGGATTAGCAGTTCTGGATCAATCTATAACAGGATACGTATGTACAAATGTTTATTTTCTTTTTCCGAACAGTTCAGACGGATGGTTGAAAACATTCTTAGCTCCAACACTACCAAGAATGTGATCCAATGGAAGCTGCTTCGAATAAGGTTCGTTTTTCTGCAAATGATCTTTGACTAAGTCGACCAAGCCGTCTATGAAAACCGGGTCACCATTCATGGACTCGCATCTAACCATCTTGTGAGGAGCTTTAAGGTCTTCCTTGAGCTCGATGTCAATCTCATGCAGTGTCTCGATATGGTCCGATGTGAATGCAATAGGAACAATAACAACACCAGGAGCTTGTGAATCATCGACCTCATCAACTAATTTCTCTGTGATCTCAGCGGTTTTTCCTCCAAGCCAAGGCTTAGGGCCAACTTGGGATTGCCAAACAAGTCTATAAGGGTTGCAGAAATCAAGCTTCTCCATGACAGAGTAAACAGTAGCAGCGACTTCTGCTGGATACGAGTCACCTCTGTTGATAATCTCCATCGGCAGAGAATGAGCGCTGAACAACACAATCACCTTATCTCTTATTTCTTCCGGAAATTCTTGTAACGAAGTCTTGATATGGTTAGCAAACGCAGTGGTAAAACCCTCGTTTTTCGGCCATCTGTCAATCACAGACCATTCGATTCGTTTCTCTGGATCCACCGTCTTGGACACTCTATACAGATCGTTGATCGACGAGCCAGAAGTAGAGTAGCTGAACTGAGGATACTGAGAAAATGCAACGGCACGAGTTACACCGTCCTCCATCATCTGTTTATAAGTTTCCTCGGTCAAAGGGTGTGCGTATCTGAAAGCAACGTAAGGCTTGTGTGGTGCTGTCTCTGGTGAGACTACATCCAGCTTCTCACACACTTTTCTGGCCTGGTATTCAGACCATTTTCTAATAGGCGACCCACCTCCAATTTCTTGGTAATGAGACTCAATTGTAGGGGTTCTGCGTTTGGCAATAATTTTAGCAATAAAGTTCTGGAATCTGCCAAACGGAATTAAGTCCCCGTCGGAAAACAGTCTATAAAGGAAGTCGTACGTTTCTGGAACAGTGGATGGCCCTCCCATGTTCATAAACATCACAGCAACTCCCTTGTTGGGTTTTGCTGTGGACTGGAAGCGCAAAAACTGTCTCGCTAACGAAGATCTGAACATTTGCATAGTCAAGAAATAATAGAATAATTGGAGAAATTACTAATTATATATTAAATTTTCGCACCCAGATTGCTAATAACATGTCATTTGACATTAGCTGGAACAACATATCTAATGACACGAAAATTAATTCTCAACTACTTGATTTCCTCAATGATAAATTATCCTCGATTGTACTTCCAAACTATCTGAATGGCTTGAAGGTGGTGAAGTTTTCTCTTGGAGACAAGAGTCCAGAACTGACCATCAGAGATATAGATCTACCGTTCGAGGAATTCTATTCTGATCTAGAGCCGATTCCTACATGCAGACCAAAACCCGTCTCGGCGACTTCCATGAAAGCCTCGACAAAGATGGCACTGGATCTCTCTCGCAGTCCCTCCCCCGCCAGTGTTCTGATGGGAGGGCTTTCCAGTCCAGTGGGAACTCCCCGTGGGTCCCTCCTTCTCCCCAGAAACAATTCTTACGGATTGGGCCTGAATGGATTTGGGTTACGCGAAATTCAGGAGGAAACAGAATTAAACACAGTTCACGAATCTTCCAAAGAGAACGCAGGTCGCTCCGACAACGATGTCCAGTTCAGTCTTGATTTTAAATTTGACTCCAACATTTACATTGAAGTGGTATGTAACCTTTTGATCAACTATCCTACACAGGAGTTCATCAAGCTCCCGGTCCGTTTGAAGATCACAAATCTGCAAATCCACTCGTTGGCAGTAGTGGCTTACATTCGCAAGCATGTTTTTCTATCATTTTTATGTGACATTGATGACACAGATGCAGGTGCAGATTCAGGAGACGAAGGCCGACAGGATTCGCGTAAATCGTCTGTTTCTGAGGCCGCAACCGCAGTTCTGTCGTCGCATGACAGAATAGACATTATTCGAAACCTAAAGATTGAAGGAGAGCTAGGAAATCACAACCATGCTACATCATTAAGTCAAGGATCAATTTTACGCAACATTAGCAAGATCGAGAAGTTTCTGGTTGGAACTATGAGAAACATTCTAATCGAGGAGTTAGCATGGCCTAGTTGGATAGAGTTGGACCTGTCGGACGACTCGGAATAATCAATTTTTTTCATCAGGAAGCTACCGTTTTTAGCAGATTGTTCTTATGTGCATTATTGCCAAAGGATAATATTGCTAGAAATATTTTATCGGAATTAAAGAGGGGATCCAAAAAAGTTCGGTTAATGTCAATAAAAATACATGGATCGTGATTGATCGCAATGACGGTTTTTCTGAGAGGTGACCTATTCAAGCATGGGAGTGCCTTTGCTGTTCGGTACAATCATGTGAACCACTATTTGAACCTTAACCTAAACTCACACAAGGCTTCAATCGCTGAGATCAAGTCTAATTTCCGCAAGCTTAGTCTTGCTTACCACCCAGACATGCTAAAGTCGCAGGACTTGAGTGAACAAGAGATCGAATCCAAAAATCAGACATACCTTGAAATGAAACACTCATATGAAACTCTTATTGATCCCGCTAAAAGGGCTTCTTACGATAAATCCATTGCCAATAATTATAGACTGTCGTCGAAGCCACTGCACAATTTTAAACCAACCCAAAGAACCCCGCCTTACACAGCGCACAGGTACTCTTCAAAAAGTGCAAATACCTGCGACGTGCCCCATTTTGACTTTAACAGACATCTGAAACGCAATATTCGCAATGAAAAACGCATGTACGAAAGACGCATGATGGATTTAGGGCACTCTAATGCTTATAATTATCGCAATAATAGCTCTAATATGAGAACTTACTACGATGCATCCTCATCCCGCACAGTGTTTCCGATGCATAAATTCAACACTTTTTTAGGAATTGTTGCTTCATTGGTATGCTACTATTACTGGTCATTGGCAAAACGCCAAGACGAGAAGGGAATAAAAAACGCACCGGCAAAAGATTTGTCAAAAGAGAAATTGAAGACGATTAGTCCGGCTCGTAATCACTATACCTCGCAGTTGATTGCATGCGTGTCCTCAGGTTCCAAATAAGTATCAACTAATCTTCATTACATTTCCCAGGCTAAAAAAAAAACAAAAAAGAAAAGGAACACACTAGAAACGATTCTTTCATTTCTTACTTTGATCGATTGCACTTGATGCTGCTTGCATCAATTCTGTTACTGCTTCACTGGCGACATTGGGAATCGGGTTCCCCATAGTAGATCTGTAAGGAGTTGGTAGCTGGCGACGGTGTCGATTAATTGGAGGAAGAAGAATCCTGTCCTCTTCCCGGTTAGTCATTGTAGATCCCGTGGTTGGTGGTGATAATGATTCTCTACCATGTTGACCAATGAAAGGCGGAAGCTTTTGTTGACCGTAATATTCTTGGTGATGATAATATTGCGCTTCCGTGGGGGCGCCGCCTGGGACTCGTGGAGTATATGATGGCATAACAGTTCCAACATACGGGGACTCCACATTTTGTTGCGAAGATATTAAATTGAAAATATCTAAATTGTGATTTTGACTGCCACCAGTCTTTGGGTTTTGAGGTTTGCAATAAATGTCGTTCTCAAATACGGTGTTCAACACGTTGATGAACTGATGAAGATGTTTGAAGTCGGTACTGTACAGATTCAGCCAGCAGATAAAACTCGACTGGATATTACTTACCAAATTCTGATATTTGACATCGTTAGTAATTTGAGACTTGATTGTTTCCTCAGATTTATCAGACCCTCGTCTGCTATCTTTGCTTGAGTTCATCATCTTTTTCAATTTTTCATTGTTGTTACTAAATTCTCCAATTGATATGCTATTGGCACGCCTTTTCTCACCTGAATTAGCTTGCTGGTTGTCATAATTACGGCCAAGCTCATTGATCACATAGAAGATAACTGAAAGAATGATACTTTCGTCCTCCTCTTCATCTGCTGGATCTTCATCCTCGGACACATTGAATGTAGGATTTTTCTGATCGTTTGTTACCGAGTTCCAGCTCTTTTCCAGAGGACCTGACATATCAATGTAGTATCTTTTTTTGTAAAAGTTGATTATTCTGATGAGCATCAAAAAGTTGCCAATGATAAACTCGATCATGATCAAATTGTTCACAGGTAGGTTGAGGGATTTGCGATGGTATGAAAGACTGTTATTTTTATTGAAAATCAATGCCAGAATAAGACAAGGAAGTACAGTGATTCCCAAATTGTTGTTGATCGTAAAGTTGTAATTGAAAGGAGTAGAGATGAAATTGTGCAAGTTTTTGTAAATATCTTCGTCACTTAAATTGGAGACTGATGAGTTCGAATTACCTTCAGTCCCGGTAATATAGACGAACTTGGAAAGATCAAACTCGATGATGGGTTTGTCGTTGTTCAGGAAATTTTTGTCATTGATCAGGGACTCAGTCTCAAAAATAAACTCTTTGAGGGTCAAAGCCAAAAGAGACCAATTATAATCCGATTTCGGGATCACAAGATAATTTGAGAGAAGATCAGTATACTTCAAGGGACAATTTATTAGAATCTTTCTTTTGAAAATGGATACCAATCGCAGAAAGTCGTCCTCGCAATTCACGGCCAGGCGCGCAGAAACATTAAAGTTCTTGTTAGCCAGTATAATTGCATTGTGTAGGAAATTCTTGTTATCCTTGAAAAATCCTTGTTGAAGAATAACATTCTTATTTAATTTGTTAGTCTCATTGAATTTAACCATTTGAAGCTCATTCATCAGGCCGCAAATTATTGTTCTCTCCTTTATTGTGAGGTCATCATGATTGACCAAATTGTGAAATGATCCGGAAATCACAGATAAACTGTTTATCAGATGACCCAAAGTTTCTTCTGAGCCCGAACTATTATCCAAATGTTCTTCAGGAAGCTTCTTGTTGAGGAGAAATAAATGAAGTGACGAAGGAGACTTGTTGAATACAAATGAGTATTGCGAGAGAATTAAATAAGCGTTCCAGTAAAAAGGTTCCAATGGCTGACTTGGTGAGGAGCTCGAACCTTTATCACTCTCCAATTTAGGACCCGATCCGTTAGAATTGGACATGTGAGTACTTAAGATATTGTTGAGATACTCAAAAAGCACATCAATCGAAATGGCGATCTTTTTGTAAAGTTGTTCATATTCCGATACAGTACTATTGCAAAAGTTGATAAAGAAATTCAAGTAGATGTAGCCCAAGATAATGAGATTATCAACAAATCTGATGAACTCAGCACCAGAATTGTAATTAATTTTTGAGTTGCCAATTTTTGTAATGATGATTTCCCAACTGCGATTAAACATTGTGATTGCGTCTTCAAATTCATTCATCTGGCATGCACCTAGACATACAACCAAATAGAGAAGCTCGTCGAGCTCGTTTAATGCCAAAAGGTTATTTATGTTGGTTGAGGGTAAATCTTGTTGCCATCTGTTGCAGCTCCCGAAAACAATGATGTAGTTTGTAAGAGAGTTACGTAGCTCCAAGTTGAGATATCTAAAGTTGTTGGCCAGCGTGAGCAAAGAAACAACCGTTTTCTCGGCTAATATTCCAACCGGGTCTTCAACGGGATCCACCTCGGTTGGAGAGTGGGGCAAGGCAGTAATGGTCATGCTCGAGGAAGACAGTTCATTTGGCAAAGAATGTGAGCCAGACGGCGATTTCAACAAGTCATCGTTCGTAGAAATATTTCCATCGATACTGTGTTTCAACACTAGCCCGTGAACGGTTCTTAAGTGTCGCTGAAGCAGATCTCTTCTGACAAAGCCATTCTTGCATATAGAGCACTGGAACGGCTTTTCCTTGGTGTGAGAGCGCTCGTGTCGGAGTTTGTGCTCAGATCTTGAGAACGAACGAGCGCAAAATTGACATATATATCGCTTCGTCATTAACCTCAGATAACGAGCTAAGGCTGTAAATTTCCACTTATATATATGCAAGAAAACTGCTCGATAAAGCCTCCCCGCGATATTTAGCCGGTAATCAGCACACAGATGAAGCTAAACATTTCTGAAATAAAATTTACCCCTCTTTGAGATGATGTTTACATATGAAAATTCTTGGGAGTGCGGGGAGCACTCAAATAAATAAAACACAGAAATTATAGGGTCCATCATTTTTAGTTTGATAATTATTTAGGAGTACTCTTGCAACCATGTTAAGCTAGTTTTTCTCGCTCAATGCACATAGAGCTGCACCAACAGACGAACCGTCTTTGGCAATGTTGATGTGAAGTCTTCTCTCCCCCTTCGGACCAATCTGAGTCTGGGCGATGGCATCTCTCATCATAGTTCTGAATCCAGGGTAAAACTCGACAACTGAGCCGTCTGCTCCCACGTCAACCTCAATATTGTGGCCCTTAAATGCCTCGGTCATCTCCAACAGAGCAGCAATTGGAACAGAGGCCAAATAAGCAGATCTCTTTGAAATGGCCCTCGTGAGTTTCTGGATAGCTAGTCTCTCCTCCAAGGTAGTCGGAAGTCTCAATGCCTGTTTTAAAGACAGTTCTGTAGCTTTCAGATCTGTAGAGTCATCAATTTCTATCAAGGAAAGAACCTCCGAATCCAAATCCCATGGAGTTCTCAGTCTGTGTGGCAGAGACTCAAAGTTAGCGTACTGACCAAAAATCACGCCCTTAGCGTGGAGATCCACAAGAACGTGTCTCAAGATCTCACCCAAAAACATACCGGAAACACGTTTCCCAAACATATGGAAACCCTTGTTGCTGGTTAAGGCGTCCACCTCGATATCATACTTGGTCGTAGGTAGAACCTTGAGCTGGTTATCAAACGAACCCCACTCGGTATTGATCACCATGTGCGTCACTCCCTGAGCTTTCAGCTTCTCCCTGACCTCTTGAGGTAACTTTTTGATATTCTCTAGTTTTTCATTGTATGCTCCGTTAGTTCCAGTACCAAAAATACATCCCACAACAGTAGTGCCCTCTTTGTTTGAACCCGTGTAAGACCTAGCTAACAAAGTACCGACAGTATCATTTGCTAAAGCAGAAACAGTGACGGGAATTTTTTGGGAATCTAGATGCTGCTGGAACACACTGACCACGTCTTGTCCAACACTATCTGGAATATTGAAACCTTTGGTCCATCTAAGTAATGTTCCTGCATTTAGTGCAGTCTGTGAAACGGGAAAACTGAACGTGAATCCCAACTTGAACTTGTGCCCGTCTTGCGAACGAACCTCACCTTCATGGTGTGTCTCGAGGAAAATTTTGACCTTACCTGCCAAGTATGAAAAAAGCTCTTCGGAGGTGGAGTTCATCAATTCTGTTGGTATGTGCGATTTCTGTTGGATCAGCTTGAATGTGTGATCACCATTTAGTGCTACAGAACACACACGGAAATTGGTTCCCCCCAAGTCAGCAGCTAGCAGGATTCCTTTTTCCTTTCCGTTTGGGATAGAGGTCACGAAGGTAGGAATCATGGGCAACCCATAAGGATCCTTGTCGCTCTCTAAGCCAGCCTTGGCAAGTTCAATGAACCTGTCAACACCCTTTTGCAGTGTTTCCTGAGAAACCTCAAACTCAGAAACTAATTTGTCCACTTCAGTGTCTAATGACATGTTTTCACAACAGATAATGTATTTTGCGGACTTTGGTGGTGTTAAATATTGCGGATCAATGTCAAACGATTGCTTCCCACACGACTTTTCATGCTACACCACGATATTACTATTGTGGGGAGACACTGTTAACGCGGCCCAGTCCAGTTGTTTTTCTATTTCAAATGTGACAGTCGGGTGATTATAAACTTTGGACACTCATGTTTAGCAGGCAACAATTTAAGGGCCGATATCTTTTTGCTGGCTGTATCTCCTTTTACGTGGCGCGCAAACATATAGCTGGTTATGGTAGCAGATACTTCACACCTTTACACTGCATATGAATTTATGGTATTTTTTTTTTGACTTGAATCAATAAATTAACTTAATTAACTGTGTGCTCCCCATGTCTGCCAGCAAGACCATATTGGCTTCGAAGATTGCTAAGCGTTTCACAGACGAAATTCAAGCTCAAGCAGCGCTACTTGCTAGACGGCCTAAGCTAGTTGGCCTTCTTGCGAATCCTGATCCTGCTGCCAAACAATATGCTGAGTGGACAGGAAAGACGAGCGAGTCGTTAGGATTTGACTACCAGCTGATTCTGGTTGAAAAAGAACAACTGGAGGATCAAATATATAAATGCAACGATGACAAAGCTGTTAATGGAATTATGGTGTACTTCCCCGTTTATGGAGACGGCCAAGATCGCTATTTGCAACAATGCGTGGCAGCCGAAAAAGATGTGGAGGGTCTGAATTTCAAGTACATCTCAAATATGTACCACAATATCAGATTCTTGGATGATGATAAAACAAAGAAATCTATTCTGCCATGCACTCCACTAGCTATCGTCAAGATTTTAGAGTATTTGGGAGTTTACAACTCTCATCTGAACTACGGTGACAGACTTTACGGTAAGACTATCACAGTTGTTAACCGCTCTGAAATTGTTGGAAGACCATTGGCTGCCCTTCTTGCCAACGATGGTGCCACTGTTTATTCTGTTGATCTTAACAACATTCAGATTTACGAGAGGGGGGATGGTCTTCGACTCAAGAATCACACTGTTTTAGAGTGCGACAAATCTCTGAAAGAGGTTGCTTTGGCCTCAGACGTCGTCATCACTGGTGTTCCTTCAGAATCGTACAAATTCCCAACGGAGTACGTGAAAAGGGGAGCAGTGGCTATTAACTTCGCTAGTCATAAAAACTTCAGCGACGATGTGAAGGAGAAAGCCTCACTTTACATCCCATCGATCGGAAAAGTTACCATTGCAATGCTATTGCGTAATCTTTTAAGACTCATAGACAACAACTCCAAATAGAGATTTATCACATGTTCATCGCGTCGATCGACGCATCGAGAACTACTCGTTTATATAAATAATCAAATCCGAAATTTTTTCAGATCGGTAATTTATTGACTCAATCTATAGGACCCTGTTGAGCTAGTTGACTTTTGAATTATATGACTGTTTCACGTATCCCTGTGTTTCGCCAAGTTTCTGAGATTCGCAAATTTCGAAAGGAATGTTGGACCAAAAACCTTTCTGTCGGATTCGTGCCCACAATGGGATACCTACATGAGGGACATCTTTCACTTGTTCGCAAATCCTTGGAAGATAATGACGTTACGCTTGTGTCAATTTTTGTGAACCCATCTCAATTTGCTCCAAGTGAGGACCTCGACGCATATCCACGAAACATGGACCGCGATCTTCAGCTTTTGGACTCTGTTGCTTCTTTTGATAAAACTCGCAGGGTCGCTGGAGTATTCGCTCCTGGTGTCCACGATATGTATCCGAGCGGTATTCCTTTAGACCCTTTAAAGCAAAAGGGTGCGTTTGTGAGCGTGAATGGTGTGTCCGAACAGCTTGAAGGCCAATCACGCCCTCAATTTTTTAGAGGTGTTGCTACCGTAGTCAGCAAACTGTTCAATGTCACTCAGCCGACCAACGCATACTTTGGCCAGAAAGACATTCAACAGTCCATTGTGATTAAAAGAATGGTTTCAGATCTTCTTTTTGACATTCGCATTCATGTGATTGACACGGTGCGAGACAACTCGGGCCTGGCTCTTAGTTCGAGAAATTCGTATTTGAGCCCCGAAATCCGATCACAGGCGACTATTTTGTACAAGGCAATGACACAAGCTCGTCAGCATTTCCTCTCTGATAAAAGTGTCGAGGTGGGCCTGCTGAGATCTGAAATTGAGAATATTATTATGTCGGTGAACCAAAAGTTCCAGATAGATTATATTGCATTCAATTATAGCGATAACCTCGAATATCTTCAGGACGATGCCGCCATTGATAGCTCTCGGGAATGTATACTCAGTCTCGCTGTCCGGGTTCCAAATAGTGAAGATGGTGAATGTGGAATGACGCGTCTGATCGACAACATTGTGTTCAAGAAATAGACGATTTCTCGTTCTGTATTAGTTTCAAAAATTCCTGCTCCTTCAGTGCTTGGTTCTGTCTAGAGGTGATTCCCTTCTCTTTCGCAGCATAGAAAATTTCTCCATACTCGCACAGCCATTCACCATCCACTGCTGTTACATAATTCATGTATTCTCGTCCCGTAAATAGCAATTCATGATAGATCACATACTTGGGAAGCTCTCCCATACCGTAGAGGGAAGCAGTTGGGTGCAGCTTCATTTGTAGACCTGTTCGCAGGTTTGAATATTCTCCGTACTTCTTGAACTGAGCAGCCTGGTGGAAATACGCAGCGCACAAGCATTTCCTAATGACGTCCCAGTCAGAATTGCTGACTACAGACAGCTTGTGAGTTTTCATGATATGCGTCAGTTGCGAATGAATCTCTACCGCACGACGCAGGGACTTGTATTGTAGAAAATTGGCAGAACACCATTTTTCTTTGCAACCATTAGCTTTAAATAAATTGAATATGTTCACAAGAGTCAAGTGGTCGCTTTCGGCGACTTGAAACTTCTCTCGCACAGAATCAGAGCGTTTTTGCAGTGCTGCATCATGAGTGGGGCGAACGAAAATCGGAGGAATTGAAAGCATCGAAACTATGGTGACCACTTCTTTAGAGCATTGAAATTGTCTAAACGAGGAGATGATAAGTAAGCGTGATAACGACGGGTCAATCGGGAAGTTGGACATTTTCTTACCTAATGGGGTCAAGCGGCCAAAATTGTCAAGGGCTCCAAGACACCACAGATCATATTGGGCCGTATTAATGGTTTCAATTGGAGGTCTGTCCAGAAACGGAAATTTAGACAAATCCTCAACTTGCAAATACTTGAGCAAAAGAATGGTGTTGCTCAGATTCGTTCTCTGGATTTCAGGTATCGGCTCGGGAAACATCTCGTTTGTCGAGGCATACTTGGTGTAAAGTCTATAGCATAGTCCAGGTCCAGTTCTACCTGCTCTTCCGGATCTTTGATTAGCCTGAGCCAATGATATAGGCGTGATCTGCAGGGTGTCCATACCAAGCTTGGGATTATAAACCTTTAATTTCATCAGCCCAGTATCCACCACAAATCGGATTCCGTCAACTGTGAGTGAAGTCTCGGCGATATTGGTAGCCACGACGCATTTTCTGCAATTCGATTTCTGGAAGATCTTAGCCTGCAGATCAGCAGGAAGAGCAGAATAAATGGGCAGCACTTGTAGTGGTTCAATTTCGTCATCATCTTTCGACAGAGCACCAAGCTCTTTTTCGAGTTCCTCACAAGTAGTTTCAATGTCTTCTTGACCAGTCATGAAACACAGGATGTCTCCTGCAGCCTCACGGAGATGAATACGTATAATTTGTTTGACCGCACTGGCCACATAGTCTGCAGCAGCAATACTAGAGAACAACACATCAACCGGATATGTTCTACCGGGAATTGAGAATTGTTCCGCGTATCCAAAAAACCTGGAAAACTTGTCTGCGTTCATAGTTGCAGAAGTGATTATTAATTTGAGATCTCTTCGTCTAGTTAGTATCCGCTTGAACAGTCCAAGTAGTAAGTCTGTATTGAGAGAACGCTCATGTGCCTCGTCCATCACGATACACGAGTATTTGTCAAGATCTGGCTCCACCAATGCTTCTCGAAGAAGGATACCATCTGTCATAAACTTGATTCTCGTCTTGGAAGAGGTGCGATCTTCAAACCGAATACTATATCCGACCTCTTCTCCGAGAGCAACTCCCATTTCCTGACTGACTCGCTGAGACACAGATAGAGCAGCGACTCTTCTGGGTTGTGTAACTCCTATTAATCCACCGTGTCGAGAGTATCCCTCGTCAAAAAGAAATTGCGGGATTTGAGTTGTCTTTCCTGAGCCTGTTTCTCCAATCACTACGATAACCTGGTTCTCCGCAACAATTCTCATCAGCTCTGTGCGAGCCATATATGCTGGCAATTTTTTGCGCTGTTCAAGTATAGCTGCCTTCCCGTAGGCAGGTGCTTCTTCTGTCTTAATTTCTGACTTTGATGCCTGAACTGTTGAAGTTTGTATTGATTTTTCCCCAAGAACTTTGCCCAGTCTTGAGTTTAGTATATTAGCGGCATCGCGGGCACTCTTTTTGCGGTCTTTGTTGGCCCGGCGCTCGTTGACCAAAGCTGATCCCATCTTGGTGTTCTTGTATAGGTCACCAGTTTTGTCTCGAATTGTTTCGATCGCTTCAAGTTTCTTCGTCATAATAGTAGCAGCATCCAGAAACGGAGGGGTCAGGCGATGAACCACAATATCTATGTCAGGGGCAGTCTCTTCAATATCGTTGTCAAGTCGCCTGGATAACGAGCCGGTCCTGCGCTTGAAACGAGTTCTCACGTCTTCCTCCAAATCTTGATAGGTATCGTTTTCAAGTATTGTGTGAGACGTAGTCTCGTCCTGTGTATACCATTCGCGATCGTTTTCGATATCTGACTCTTGATCACTAAATTGAGGCTGTGATATGTCATCTTGTGAAGTTTGCGCACGCTCAAGAGCTGCCAAAGATGCAATGGTCGCCGCTGGTGAATCTGAATGCTCTTTTGGAACAGACTCGTTCTTAGACACAGGACGATCAGATAGCTCCTGATCCTCATGCCTAGCTTCTCGTTCTTTCAAACGCATCGCGTCAGCCTTGCTAATCTTCTTGAACAAGACCTTGGGTTTCTTCGCGGGCTTAACTTCGTTCTCTTCCTCATCATCCGAAAAATGCAAAGCTATATTAGGCTTGCTTCGGTTTCCATACATTTTCACACATAATAAAAAATCCACATCTTGTCTTAAACCGTTTCCACACCTGAACCCACCGATTTCATTCTACCGCAGCGAACGATTTTTCCTCGATTTTTGAGGAAAGCATTCTTTCGTTATCTATCTACCGAGATCGCTCCTAAGTCTACTAGGCCAGTATTTATCAGCAATTGCAAAACTTACTGTTGTAACGAGCCCAAGATTAGCTGAGGTTCTGCGTTTGTGTGTGGGATCTTTCTTTCTCACCAGTTATTATGAAAGTCGCCCAGAAAGATAGGAAAGAGGAGGTCATTTCTGTGAATAAGGAAGGAGACTACTCCACAGAGCTACAGCTATTTTCCTCTATTTCTTCTTTTGATACTGTATCCTCCTCAATCTGCTCCAATGCCATTAAAGCCGATACAACTTCTCAGGATAATTTTAGTGCCGATTTCAAGATTGGCACTAAACTCGACTCTACGCCCTGTCTGTCTGTCATAAATAGAGATGCTACTGCAGTGAAGGTGCCACCATCCTACACAAAAAAGATTTGGAAGATTAATAAATTTAAAACCGAAGATGCTGAGAAGCAGTCGAAAATTATCCAAACGGCCCAAAATCAGGTGCTGAACGACTCGAATACGAAAACTAACAAACATGGTTTTCGGAAAACAAATGTGAAGCCAAAAATGACCAAAGCTGGTACTCCGCAGGAATTCCTCTTTGTGAACTGCACGCCTACTGCAGCAGCAGATCCACTCGCAGACGGATCTGACCACGGGAAAAAAAATACTGCCGGTCCTCATCGAGTCTCACGGCTGTTCAGAAATTGTTCACTGAAAAAGGAGAAAGACACTAAAGATAGCGAAAGCTTTCCATCGCCGGAAGAAGATGAGATTTCTTTGAAGAGTCCAGCACCAGCGTTGAAAGTGCCAGCGTTTGTTGGTACTCAGTCTTCCAAGAAATGTACTCTTCGAAAACTGTACACCAGAAAAAGCAAGAATGACTCCACTTCTACGGGATCGTCATTGGGGATATCCAGTTGTGACCATTCTCTGACCCCCACAAGTGCAACAATGACTCACAACCTCCCAAACACTCCAATTACCCCTATTCTTTCCACTAGTTCGTCGTTAGCGTCTATGGCTTCCACGGCCACACCACAGCCTGAAGGAATTTTTGCAACAGGCCAGTACGGGACCCCATTTACGATGTCTGCTCCTTCAGGCTTACGTGACCGTTCAGATTCTGGAAATTCCATGTCTCTGTATTCCCACAGTAAACAGGCTTTGGCTTCACCAATGGCAAGTACTCCCATTCAACAGGAAGAGTGCTTTTTATCCTCAACTCAAGAATATGGCTTTGAAGATCTTGGTGAGGCTTCCCCTGTTAATACCTCGATGACCAAGAAAATGAAGACCTTGAAACGGTCTAATTCCATTGTTTCTGTGGCATCCATGTCATCCATCGGACAATATCCTCCATCTTCACTGGGCTCTGGTGTGAACGTAGGATTGGGATGTGGGTTTTCTTCTTGTAATCCGGTCTCGTGCGTTGCAGCTGGTCGCGGAATATTGCGCAATCGCTCGGTAAGCAACCCAGCTTCGATTCCTGTGCAAAAATCTCCATTGATCAATTTCCAGCCTCAACCCCAGTTCTCACATTTCCCCCAGGTGGTCTACCCCACTCCTCACCAAAACCACCACATCGCCCAAGTGAACTTTGAAACGCACATTGTGCAGAGTGAGGTCAGGGAATCGAACGCGCCACTGTTTGATCCGCAATATATAAGTCATCCCGAGTTTGCGTCAGCCCCACAGGCCTCTATAGACATGAGATTCCCAGCTCCTCAGACTCCACCTGAAATGCCTCTGCAATATGCCTTAACTTTAGAGGAGCTGAAGAAACAACACGATGATCTCATTCAGCACCATCAATCTTTGTTCCACTCATTTGATCCTATTGTCAACAAGGAGACGAGAAATGATTTGAATATGCATTACCCTTCTACGATCGCCTCTAAATCTTTCGGTTCGCCTTACATTGATGAAAATACCAATCTCGTGGGAAATATGCGTGAAGTGAAACTTCCAGTTGAAGAAATCAATGTTGATCTTTATTCTTTCGTTAGTGGAGAGTTCAAGGAAGCATGAAGAGACTGGATCTCTTTGCTGCAACCACACCCCACACCTTTAAATTTGAAAAAAATTTATTGATTCGAGTATCTGAGTATAAAATATTTTTCACTGTATATGGGCATATCTTCACGGTCAGTAATATCTTGTCTACGCCGTTTGCTCACCATGAATTCGAAAATAGACACATCCAAATACGAAGTTCTTACTGAAGGATCTGCATCAGTACTGTTTCCTCCCAATCAAGTGTTCTACAATCCTGTTCAGCAGTATAACAGAGACCTCAGCTGTTTGGCTATCCGGGCGTTTTCTGAGATTTATCAACAAGAAAAGTTGAGCAAAAAGCGCAAGCTGGATGATGAAAATTCTGAGGATGACAAATCTGACACTGTTCCTTATCTAAGAATTTTAGAAGCATTGTCTGCCTCTGGATTGCGTGCAATTCGGTACGGTAAAGAGATTCCGTTGGTCGACCAGGTCACAGCAAACGATCTTTCGAAGGACGCTGTAGCGGCAATCAACATGAACATCAAATACAATAACATGGAAAAGAAAATGAAAGCTAACGAAGGAGATGCAATTCAAGTCATGGCTAACTCCAAAGACCAGTATCATGTTGTTGATCTTGACCCTTATGGAACCGCAGCTCCGTTCATCGATTCTGCATTGAATGCCATTAAGGATGATGGGCTATTACTAGTTACTTGTACCGATTTGGGAGTCCTGGCTGGTGGTGGATATCCTGAAAAATGTTTTGCGCTGTATGGTGGAAGTCCTCTACATGGAGAGGCTACGCATGAGTCTGCTCTCAGATTGGTGTTACATATGATTTCCACGACCGCTGCAAAATACAAAAAATGGATCGAACCACAACTTTGTTTGTCAATAGATTTCTACGTGAGATTGTTCATTCGAGTCAGAACGGCACCACTCAAGGTCAAAGAACTGGCATCTAATCAGATGATTACTTACAAATGTTCTGGATGCACGGCAACGCATAACCAACCATTAGGAAGATGGTCAGAAAATCCAAACGCAAACAGTAAGCAGAATAGCAAAAAGTATGGCCTGAGTAAGGGACCCCCAGTGGGGCCTCATTGCCCCTACTGCGGTTTCACGAATCATCTGTGTGGACCTATGTGGGGTGGCCCACTTCACAACAAAGATTTTATTGACAAAATTCTTCAGTTGGAGAGCAACGCAGATCCCGAAATCTATAAAACTTTGCCGCGTATCAAAGGCATGTTGACGATGGCTAAGAATGAATTGGTTGACATTCCGTTCCATATAAAAACAACCACATTATCAGCTATTCTAAAAGGTCCTAGTCCCTCCATAGACATATTTGCTGCTGGCCTATCCAATCTGGGATACCGTGTGTCTTTGTGTCATTCTTGTCCAGGAGCTATAAAGACTGACGCTCCGTACGAGATAATCTGGTTTGTTGGTAAACTATGGGCGTTGAAGAATGGTGTCGCTCCCGAAAAGCTCAATCAGAACACGGCGGGCTATAAAATCATGATGGACAACAGTATAGGCCAAAACATTAATCTGTCTGAATTGAACACTTCCAAGGAGCTGGACGATATATCGTGGCTTTTTGAAAAAAATGAAGAGAGTAACAAGCTTAAACTCCTTCGAAAGATAAAGATTGTCAGATACCAAGAAAATCCTACAGCCAACTGGGGACCGAAAGCAAGACCGCACTAAGTATCGCCTCATAGCATATTCTGATGTATAACGATTGAAGCCTATTCTGCTAAAAGCACGCTTCCCAGCATCTTGGATCAAGTACACACTTCAATAGATCTATATTGTATGCTTCTCGTATGACACACCGATAAACTAGAGCTACCACCAAGCATCTCTAAATTTACCTGTTGACATGATTTGATTTTGATTACTGCCTTCCATTCCATTTGTGGTAGTTTGGACTGCCAAGAAGTACATTTACCTCTGAATTTTGTCCCTTTAAGTTGAAACCTGAGAAAATCCAAGCTTCACTACGTTGGTCGCCGGCACTAAACCATCACAAAACATGATTTTAAGAAACTTGCTTTATCTGGAAGACCCACCAAAAAGATACCGTTATTAGTAGTTTTGCATCCCTCGGGCCATTGAATATCAAGCACCTCAATTCTGCCCAATTTGTGCTTCTCAAATTATGTGTGTCTTCTTATAGCTGGGTTCGGAAGTACACAAGCTTTAGAGTATAGAAATTCATGTAGCCACAATTTATCTCTCAAGTAAGAAATTTCGGTTCTCACAATACTACTAATGTTCAACTCTATTCAGCTTGTGGATCAGCCTGGTTCACCATCGCTAACTTTTATCACAGAACTGAAAACTAGCAGTATGATACCGTAGTGGCCTGAAGAAAACTGTGATTTGTTTTTGCTAATCCTATATAATACATAGTATTGTGTACACAAGATGCAGTCTGCTGTTCAACAAGAAGTTACCATATAATTAACTGCCTCCTTCAGACCCAGATGCTGTCTGAATAGCTTTGGTGTTCGGTGTGTCAGTTTTTTGTCGGGAGTTTAATTTAGACATGTCGACAGCCATGGAAATTGCAATTCTCAGTGAGTTGATCGACGTGCTTGTGTCTCCTGGAAAGTTTGCCATCAGTGAAAATGATCTCTTTTCACGTTTAAGCTCTTCATCGCGGCAATCGAGCAGTTCCGAAGTTGTGATTAGAACTATCGATTTTCACAGTTTCCTTGACCTTGGGAACAATTTGAGCCGATCATCGACCTCCACAGAAAGTTTGATTGCACTATTATCATCCAATGTCTATATCAATATCCTCACCGAATTTGAGTTGCCCCGAACGGACGAGTACTTCCCTGATTTTCGACTAGTGATCAAAAACACGTTTCTGCTTTTTATCGCCTATTTCAAAAAGTGCAACCAGAACGATCCTCAGACTGAGACACTTACAATGCTCCTGAATGTTTCAATAGTAAATAAGCTGGTCAAAATCCTTAAATCACTCAACCCACGTTTACACTTGAAAAGCGATGAACCTTTACTCAACATCATGCGGTATCAACGTTAATTATGTACATATTCACGAATAAATACGACTAGCTATTTTCAGCCAAATATAGTTAGCGAATCTGCGTCCCAACATTTTGCCCACCACCGGTAGCAAAACGAAATTGACTAGTGTTTTCAACTGAACCAAGTTCTCTTCCCATTCTTTCTGAGGATTGTGGTAGACAAGATCCGTCTCGTACGTATATTCCGAACTGTTATCGCTGTTCTCCCATATTTGGCTCCCTAATTCTCTATCATGGTGAGCCAAATTCTCCGTATTGAGCTCCATCTCAACGTCTGCGTAGATATATTTTTTTATTAATTGGGATTATCTAAGCTCGATTTCGAAAGATAATTGCAACAAAGTAGTGACATATGAATCCATTTATTTGTATATCTACCGCCAGTCTGACATGAAATTGCTTGGAGTTTCCCCAAGAATCCTTGATGCTTATGAACATGCAGTCAATTTCCGCTGGGACAACAACCATATAGACTCTGAGTTTTTTCCAACATCGTTTGTTTCGTCTAAAAATCAGAGACTTAATTTTGAAAGAATCAACGACCGCTCCTCTGTTTTACAGACAGTTCAAGACTCAAGTGAAGGCTATGATGAAGAAGATGAAAGTTTACAGGCCCTAGACAAGCTGAAGGTGAGTTGTGATCTTCTGTATCTGAAGCTCCCCTTTTTGGAAAATATTGTGTCAAGCTCCAAGATTAAACACCCAAGAGGCAGCAAAAAGCGTCAAATTGAACTGAACTACTACGGAGAAGAAACACCTGAGGAACCAAACTTGCTATTCATGAGGCAGTCCAAAATAAAATATAGAAAAAAAGCTCGATCCACTACAATACAAGATGATCACTCCAAAATAATTATACATTACACGAAATCAGATAACCTGAAGTCCATGCCTATTACTGTAACGCAAACTGAGAAGAGACATGACTTGGATAATGTTAAAAATCTCAAGAAACAGGACCCTGTCATTGATTTGACTGCCCACGAATACCAAAAGATACTTGATAATTTCTCATTTATTCCGCTGAAAGAATCCCAGCAGAAATTTGATTTATATATGTACATTCAGAACCGTCTTCATGATCAAGAGGCTTTGGCGGACGAGGAACACGAGAGGCTGCTGAGTAGTTACCTAAAATCTTTCACGTACTCTAAATTCGTCGAGTCACATGATCATGATGATCCAAGCAACATTCAAGGCTACCAACAAAATCGTCGCAAAAATGAGCGCTCACGCCGTATAGAGCGCAAGATCGAGCTTGATGATAGAGTTCTGAAAAAACTCGAACTGCTATGATAACGCTGTTTTACTCCAATGATAAATCACCAAATTGCTCCCGAACCTTGATTTCCCTTGCCTCTTTGATCTTTTGCTCCTTTTTAAGTCCATTAACTCGTCCGGTGTCTGTCTTCCAGAATTTGGAATCAACAATTTCATCGGGCCCAATGGATGCAAATTTAGCATTCTGATCATCGGGTAGGACTAGCAAATTCCTGATGACTTTCGAAGACACATAATGTAGATTTAGCTGCGAGCCATATATGTATCTCAAATGAATCAGTCGAATAAACGCAAACCAGGTTGTAATAGGCAGAGCTTTGGATTTACTCAGTCTGAAACGTGACACAACTTCCTCTGTGTCTTGGTTCGTCTTTGGGGATCCAGCCTTCTCTATTGTCCTGAGAACTTCTCTGAAGACAGAGCGAGATTCTTTCTTGTCCTTTTTGCTCACTTTCTTCGAAGAGTTTCGCACCAACTGTGTAAGCATAACTTTGAGATCTTCCGTATCATAATAAGGCTCTTCCTCTGTTTCGTAATCAAACACCTCATAGCTCAGAGCTATTATAACGGACACTGTTTTCTGCACTTGCTTGCTGAAGTCATCAGAAAGGAAATCAATCAGCCGCGGTAAAGTGTCTTGAATAACAGTGTTCACATCTCTTCCAGCTTTGTAAAGAAGTGTAATTAGTATTCCTATCGTATGCAGTGCATTCACAATAATGTCGTCGTCATTATCACCTCGGGCACCTGTGCTGAAGCCTTCGGCTAGTTCAATCAGTGGCTCAATTATTTCATCTAGACTGTAGCAGTGAGAATCGTCATATATCACCAACAAAAGACTGGCATACGCAATGAGACAGTTGGCCCTCCGGTCGTCGGCTGATTGCTCCATGCTGTATATTTTGGACAATAGCGTCGGGAACAAATTCTCTACGGCCACAGTAGCAACTTCGTCGACATCACTAGCAATATACGCAACAGCGGATCTCAGGGCAAATTCAAACTCTAGGCATGATCGTGCGCTTTTGACGAAAGATATCAACAGCTCTAAGTCTGTTTCGTTGACCTCAACCCCACTGGAGCTTAGTGGCTTTTTAGTAATCATATGATACAGTTCGCCCAGCAAAAATTCCCTGGAAGACGAATTAATCTGACTCCTAGGCTGGTTGAGAGCCTGTATCACGTCGGAAACAGTGTATATCTTCGTAACTCCACCATCCTCGCCTGGTTCTGAGCTAACGCCATGATCATCTTCACTGTCAATAATTGAGCCAATAAGCGAATTGGCTCGACTCTCTTGTCGACTCAATGGAGAGCCTGGATTCACCACCATCGAGGACAGAGAATCAGTGCTTTGCATTTTAGCTCGTAGCAAATCATCAAGTCTTACAAAACTCATATCCATCAAGTCTTCGTCAAACTCACTAATTTCGGCATCCATCCTGGGACTTTTGACGCCCGGACTTCTTATACCATTCCTGGAGGATGACCGCCCCTCTGAACGGGACACGGTTCTGTGGTTCCCCTTCATTTCTCGATGCAAATGTGACATAATTGAATTGTAATTAAAAAATGTTTAATTTCTTGCTCTATCAATTTCTGCGGCTCATATTAATTAAAGATGACTTAAATATACATTAATACTTTTATTCGCGGTGATCGGGTGCATCCACTCTGAATGGACTGATACTATCCTGGCTTCCATGATCGTTTTTCAAGCTATCAATCTCCTGTTTCAAGTAGGAAAGCTGTTCGTATAGACTTCTATTTTCCTCTTGCAGCAGCTGAATGTACTTAGAAGAGAGCTCCACGGTGGTGGCCTTGGATGGAACTGCTACTTCTGCTTTAAGTGATTCAGGAATAATTTTCTCCAAGTCTTGAATCGCAATGTTCATCCTATTCCTGCGTCCCTGTTCCGCTAATTTGTGTGTCACTTTCCGATCTGTATGAGACGACTTCAGCGAGTTGACCGAGTCACTTCTCGGCTTTCCATAAATTGAGCTCTCTGGGCTGTCATTTGCAAAACCTTCGTCCCGGTTCTCCATCAACGGCGATGTTTTGAGTGATGACGATGAAGACTTGGTCACGTTGTTCATGCGCATAGGTGGAATCATGGCCGAGGGAAGTTGCTGAGTGTCATGTAATAAATGTGAGTTTGAGGAAGGAAGAATGACCGGCGACGACTGTGCAGACCCCGCCTTGTGATGAGGGTTTTTCAAGACATTGTCTTTCGGCATTATCTGCGAAGAGTTCTTGGAAGATATCTTGGCCAGAGTAAAGGACATCATTGTGGCAGGGGTAGCTGCAGACAGGTTTCCGGAGTCTGTAGGCATGACTGAGCCTTCTGAAGATCCGTTTTCTAGAGGAAATGAAACTCTGTGTATATCTTGTTCACATAAATCTTCCCTCGATGACAGGTGTTGTTCAGCCGGTGGTAACGTTAAATCACTTGAAGTAGCGGACTCTGGTAGCATGTCAAACGCATTCTGGGAGTTTCCGCTGCTTTGACTGGTGTACGATTTGGATTTGTTTCTAATGGGTCTTCTTGTTGCCGAGACAACAGGAGATAGTGCTCTGATCGATGGGGACTGCTTGACGCGTCCAGGAGCTGTTGGCTGTTGGTTATACGATGGATTGGAAGGCCCGAACAGCGGTGTTCCGTTGGGTGTTTTTGACCTTTTGTATGACGATCTCCTACTGTCATTTTCGCTAACAAGTGAAGGAGACATCTTGGTTGGTTTTTCGTCTCGGCGTTTTTGTCTTAGAGCTGTGGCAGTAGTCGATTGGGTAGGAAATCGTCCTCCTTGAAACTCTAACGCTGGAGAGGTCAAAGGGCTAAATCCAACCTTTTTGTGTACGGCAGTCTCTCCCATGTTTGTCATTCCCGTAGAGTAGCCTGTGATGCAAGGTGGGTTAGCCGCGTGTTCTAGAGGAGTGATGGCCGGAGATACCAGTGGGGTGAAAACGTCGTTTGGACGAACGGCTGCGGTCGGTGCAACATCTGACTCTTTTGGTTGGTCCATAGAATAGTTGTCATGAAAGAGAATCTCGGAATCTGGGGCCTGAAAGGACTTCGCCCCATCATTGTGATCACCCGATGAGTAGGAAGGGTCGAAGGATGAAAACTCGCGTCCCTTGGTCTTAGGTCCGGGTGAAACTGTCCCTGTCTGTTGGTGAATCATTTCGTCTAGATGTTGAATTTCGTGAAGGTTTGTATACTCAGACCAATGGATATCCATATTGTCAAAATTGATTTCCGCCAAGTCGGGGTGGAAATCTGTGTCTTGGGCACCATGCTCAGTCACTCCGGTCTGCTGAGCAAACTGATCAGCGTTAGGATCGGCAGTCGAAGCTTCTGAGAATGGTTCATGAGTGAGTGCTTCTGAGTGGGTCATTAGACTCGTCATCTGCTGGGTGATCATTCAGAGAAACGGTTGTGGAAATTACTCTTCAGCCTTGAATAAACGATTATATAAAAATTCATTTTCCTATTTAATACCGAAGAAAAAACAATAGCTGGGTCTTTGAATGCAAGTAGGGTAAGATTGTGTTCAACAAATGGGACAAAAGCCGACGCGTGAGCCACTCCAAATCAATACAAGTAACATGCAGCTAGGCTTACCAGAGAGCCGTATTCAAGTGAGGCCGGCGGAACAGGCCCAGCTGGTGACCGGGTAACAGCCACGTGGGGCAATTTTTGCTGTCGCGCGAGCTCAAAGCCGCAATAGACAATTTTGTAGATAACGTTACAAGGGGTCCGAATTTGTTGGTGTACGGATGTGAGGTCAAGAAATGTTTTCAAATTCTGGGGGGTGGCATGCAAGTCCATCCTAATAAATAATAATAAATATATATGGCCAGAAAGCCGTCTAGGTGCTGTTAGCCTGTTCGTAGGCCAATTCGCTTGCTGGGTGGGGCGACAGCGGCTTGTAGATTTGGTTACCCGGCTTGAAGACTTGTCTGTCCCCGTCGTCCGGAATGATTTTGGTGAGATTGAGGCTTTTGAAGACGCAATTGTTGAGCAGCGATTCGGCCTTTCTACAATTTTTGAGCTCCATATTGGAGTAGTTGAGACACTGGAAATGAAGCTCAAATTCTCGCTTGCAGTTGGTGTTGAGGTCACGGATAACACTAGCCGCACATCTGGTGACTCTGCGCCCTTCAGTGAGACAGTTTATTGTTCCGTTGGTTCCATTTTCCTGGTGGCATTTCATGAAGTCGTCATTGTAGTCTTTGCACCGATCACCAATAAAAAAGGAGGCACTCAAGAGGGGACCAGTGGTTGCCCCAATTTCTTTCACGTGTGGGATTTCCTCAGGAAGTGGAGTGTTTTCTAGCACATATTTGGTTTCTCTCAGCTTGTCGGTGACACTGGAAGTAGAGATGGTATCAAAAGTATTAGTGGTAGACATGTTTAACAAATATTGAGTAGAGCTACTTGAAGAGCACTTTATGTAGTTTCTCCTCAAATACATCCGGGTAATCTTAAATTATTTTGAAAAAACATTTGGTCACAAAAGCCTGGCCGTCATGTTTGAGTTTGTCTCGCTTGCTCCGCCCAGACCGACCACAGAGCCTGAGGAGGACGTGGATGAAGATTCTTATGATCCTTTGGATGACCAGAGTGTGAAGGAGGAGACGAACGGATTGGAGCCTAGTGAACAATTGGAACAACTACAAAACACCAGCAAGACTCAGGCCAGACTTTTGACATTTGACCAGCAAATCAATATCCTGGCTGACCCGGGATGGGACGGGGTCAGCGATTTGTCATTTTTGGAGCCGTACATCCCTAGCATTCATCTGATCATTCTTTCGCAGACCACCACCGAGTACTTGGGTGCATTTGCATATCTTCTGTATAAATACCCAATTCTACGGAAAGTCAAGACGTACTCGACTCTCCCCGTGTCCAAACTTGGGCGACTTGCCACAATAGAGCTATATAGAGCTGCAGGACTGGCCGGTCCACTGAAAGGTGCCGTTATGGAGGTGGAGGAGGTGGAAAACTACTTCAACTCGATCGTTACAGTCAACTACTCGCAATCCGTCTCGCTGACCGGAAATCTTTCTGGGATAACCATCAGTGCGTATAATTCTGGCCACACATTGGGAGGTTCTTTCTGGCTTCTCAATAAGGACGCTGAAAAAATTGTGTATGCTCCAACTTGGAATCATTCCAAAGATTTTTTCTTGAAACCAGGGCGTTTGAACCAGCCAACCCTGATGCGTGCGACGACTCTGATCAGTGGGTCTGATTTGGGTTCTTCATTATCTCATAAAATGAGGATGACCAAGTTCCTGGAGCTAGTCAAGTTGACGTTGATGAATGGAACTTCCATCCTGCTCCCGACTTCAGTCACTGGAAGGCTTTTTGAGCTGCTGCCTTTACTTGACCAGAATGTTCCTCTGGACTTTGGGTTTTATCTTTTATCCTTCACAGGTAAGAAGTCACTGGACTTCTCGGGAAACATGTTGGAGTGGATGTCACCGGACATCACCAAAAACTGGGAAAACCAGAACCAGACTCCTTTTGAGTGCAACAGACTCAAACTCATCACTCTACAGGACTTGGAAACCATGGACCACAGGCCAAAGATAGTTTTTGTGGACGGCACAGATTTCAATGAGGGATCCCTGTCGAGAGACTGTTTTATCGAACTTTGTTCCAAGCACAATACTGCTTTGATAATGACAGAAAGACCGCAAGTGAACACCACTGCTTACGAGGTTTACAAGGACTGGGAAACAAAGGTCCGCAAGGACGATAACTTGAGAGACGGTGCTCTGGTTTTTTTCGAAAAGCAAATGAAACTCACCATTTGCAGAGAGGAAAGTCTTCGCGGGTCAGAGCTTGCCGAATACAAGAAAAGCGTTGAAGAACGCAGACAGATTCATAAGGAACAAGAATTACAGGAGCGTCTGAACAACGATATGTTGGACACGTTACTGGGTGAAGGAGATGACGACGACGATGACGAGTCGGACGACACAGATGACGAGGACCAGGAAGAAGAAGCGCAGAACGGTGATCTTAGCGAGCTAAGAACTACAACATCCACAGCACTTACACAGTCAACCCATTCGTCGAAGGACGAGGACGAGAAGGTCACCGTTGACCAAATTTTGGCCATGCCAATGGACTTCGACGTCCGTGCTGCCAAAGGACGAAACAGGATGTTTCCCTTTATTGTCAAAAAAGTCTCGGTTGACGACTATGGTGCAGTGATAAAACACAGTGACTTTATGAGAGAAGAAGAGAGATTCCCTCTCAATAAACCTTCCTACGAGGAGGAGGAAGAGGAGGTGGTGGAGGAATACTTGGAAAACGGAAAACGCAAAAGGAGAACAGTCAAAAGACCTCTTAAAAAGCTTCGCAAAACCGTCAATATCGAGCAGACAAAGCAAAAGGACACCGTCTATAATCTGGACCCTTTTGCCAACCCTCAGGCTCGCAGTCTCCGCTCTGTGACTGTGGATATTCGTTGTGGGCTGGCATTTGTGGACATGTCTGGACTAGCAGATATGAGATCGATGAGAATTACGTTCAACTCCCTCAAACCGCGCAAAGTGATTTTGCTGCCAAACACAACCGATGGCTTCATGGGTGGCTCTGCTGACGTGATGCGCTCCCTCATGGCTCAGCAAAAATCCAAAATGCTAGACCTGTATAAGCCTGGTGCCTCTGCAATTCTGGGCACAGACTACATCTGGTCTAAGTTCAACGACAAAATCGATCTGGGAAATGTGGTCACGTCTTACGATTTGGTGATTTCGAAAGAGCTCAATGAAACGTTGAACTGGCAGGCAATTGCCGGTGGTTACTCCATAGCACATGTTTATGGAGAGGCCTTCCCTGTTGCTCCAGAAGACAAACACTTGAAACTGGTACCGCCTGTCAACACAAGTATGATGCCTGTTTCGAACTACATTAGCATTGGTGATATCAGACTGACAGAGCTACGTCGCAGATTGATGGAACTCAACCATGTGGTGGACTTCAGGGGAGATGGTACACTGGTTGTGAACAACCAGCTGGCCGTGCGTAAAATCTCGGACGGAAATCTGATCATTGATGGCCCTATGGGTTCTTTGTTCTACCAGGTCCGCAACATGGTCCAGGATATGCTGGCCTACGTCTGACCGTTTTTGCTTATATAATCCAGCCCGAAAATAGATAATTTTCTGATAACAAATACTGCTGCGGATGGGTATCATCACTCAAATAAAGGACAGCTTCTATTTCAAAAAGAGGTTTGATCTTGGAGTTGAGTAGGCCCCCAAAATACTTTCTAATTGCTAAAGGTTTTAGGAGTAGGTTCTTTTAGCTACGTTCGTGGAGCAGTTGATAAATATACCAAGGAGAATGTTGCTATCAAAGTTATGAACAAGAGGGCATTAGGTGGTCAGGAGTTGATGGCCAAAAATGAGATATCCTTGTTGAAACAGCTCAGTCATGGCAACATTGTGAGTTTTATTGATTTTTTTGAGTCACCGAGCTCGTTCTACATAGTAACTGAGCTGGCGACCGGCGGAGAGCTTTTTGACAGAATCATTGAAAAGGCTGTGTTCACTGAAGGTGATGCAAAGACAGTGATTTTTCAGTTGGTCAGTGCCTTAGACTATCTACACAGTGAAAATATTGTCCATCGAGATATCAAGCCGGAGAACATATTATATAGAACGACCGATCCAGACAGTGAAATTGTCATGGCAGATTTTGGGGTGGCCAGAAAGTTGAGTCAAAGTCTTCCGTACTTGCGAGAGCATGTGGGTTCTTTTTTGTATGCTGCTCCAGAAACCTACACAAGTGAGACGTACAATTTCAAAGCCGATATATGGTCCTTGGGGGTAGTCTGTTACATATTGATGTGTGGATATACTCCGTACAATGCGAATACTGTGAATGAGTTCCTTACGGCTGTGGATGAGTCCAGCTTGGAATTCGAGGACAGGTGTTGGAACAATGTGACTGAGGAAGCAAAGGAGTTTGTGCTGTGCTGTTTAGACTCGCAGCAAGAAACAAGGTTTTCAGCCTCAAGGCTTCTGATACATCCGTGGCTGGTTTCGGATGAAGGAACATACTTCGATTTGATTCCAAATATCCGGGACGGGTATTCCGCAAAAAAGAAGCTCAAAGCAGCCATCCATATGGTATTGATCCGCAAAAAGTTCGAACAACTCCGAAACTTTACCGTTGATGATGAACTGACACTGATGAGCTCCGACGACCGTGAAGAGACCGCAGATTCGGACAAGTCACGATTGTTAGGAGAAGCATTTCGGCACCTAGTGTATGCAGCCAAGGACAACAGAGAAAAAGTTCTGCTTTATCAAGAGCTCGAAAGGTCCTAGCACTCAGAAAATAATCCGATATATAATAAACAAGATGAAGAGCGAGATAAGAACCACTGGAGCGTATTGTTTAAGCAACAGTTGGAAATTAATTTTCTCTGCGTATTTCTTGTATTTTTGAGACTGATTTTTGAGGTTTGCAGAGAGATCTTGAAGTTTGTCTAGAGAATCACCCCTGTACAACAGGTCCTCAATATTTTTGTTCATGATCATTTTCACGTCAACCAACTCGGTATTAAGTTTGTCTAAATTCGACTGGGCACGAGAGTCGCTGTAGATTTTCTTTGTCTTATTGATGAAGGACTCGAACTGCATGAATTGATACGGTTTCAAATCGGATTTGGTGAGATCCAAGGCGTAGATGTGGTTGAACTCGTTGGAGATCTCAGACAAATACGAAAAAGCCAACTTTTTTGGAAAAGCATTCGAAGTTATACAAACATAGATGATCGACTCGTGTATAACGTAGTGCAAGGTGTAGCTTCCCGACTCAATTGATGCTCTAGGTTCAGATGTTTGCGGGTTCAGCTTGCGGATAATCAGCTTGCATTTTTTCTTCAGCTCCACCAGATTGACGTCTTTGTCATCATCAACAGATCCGACTAGCGGCAAGCCTGAGGTTAGAGTGGTTATACGATAACTTACAGTCCGAAACACGGAATATTAACGTGGACTCCATTCTGTTTGGATTTTTTAATTCCACCTGAAATCATCAAGGCAGCGTGCACTGCCCTGAAATGGGTGAGTCTACAAGAAGGAATGTTCATTCGCTTTTATTTCGACGCGTCAACATACAGACTCTCTATTTGGCCAGCTTGGAAACGAGTTCCTTGTCATTCTCAATCAAATCGTATAGGTACTGAATACCCTGTTGTTGTTTCGACAAAATGCTAACAAGCTTACTGATAATTTTTTCGTTGTTCGAAATATGAGCTTTGGAAGCGTCTCCGCTGGCAACAATAGCCATGGATGAATCAATGTTTTCCAGGCTGATGTTCAGGTTGATCAGTCTTTGCTTCAAATTACTGAGTCTTGCCCAAAGTTCGTTGGATCTGTTCAAGCCAATAGGGTCGTCAACTGACTTGACAAGATTTTTGAACTGAGAGATCAGCTTCTCCTCATCATTGGTCAGCTGGTAACCCTTGTATTTTAGTACCGTTAGATTGATGGCGATTCTCAGCAGTTTGAGGTTGAGTTGTTTTTGTTTCAGTTCGCACTGTGCCAACCGGTTGAGCGAGTCCAGATCGTGTTTGTCTCCAAGGTTGACGAGATTGGAATTAATGCTATTCAGGAGCACCCGAGACTTGCGAATATGTTCTATCTGTAAATTGGACCGATTAAGAAGATCTTCAAAACCCTTGATCTTTACTGGTATGGTGTTGTAGCCACGAGGACGCAACTTCATTGCATTTTCCCAGTCCTCAGCTGACTCATCGGCTGGTCTTTCGTAGTTATTGAACTCGGATGGAACTTTGTTGTATACAAACGTCTTCATCATACACTGGTTCGAGCTGGCATCCCACGACGTTTTCACCTTAGTCAGTTGGTCTTCAATCGTTGGTGTGTATCCGGATTGCTTCTGGTACTGTTGATGGTTCATCTTCTGTGCCTCCACCACTATCGGGTGCAGACTTTGTTGCTGGGATTGTTGAGTAGACCAGGCAAACGATGGCTGTGAGGAAAGAGGTGCCTGCGTCTGCAAACTTTGTGGCATTTGCAGAGATGAGTTGTTTGGCTGGGTGGCAGTGTTTGCGGAGCCTCCAAATAGACTGTTTCCAGAACTGGCTGGTGCGCCAGTTGCAGAATTAGAGCCAAGCGCAAATCCTCCTCCAGTTCCAGTTTGGGCCTGCGGGGCAGCAGATCCAAACAATCTGCCGCTGGTTGTCGTATTTTGCTGCTGATTGTTATTGCCAAACAGACCCTGTCCGCTAGAAGTGGCATTGCCGAATAGGCCCTGGCCTGTAGTGGTGGTATTATTGTTGTTTCCAAAAAGGCCTCCAGCTGCTGACGGGGCAGCAGCATTAGAGCTGGCATTATTATTCGTGTTCGAGGCCCCAAATGAAAATCCTGAAGAACCCGTGGCCGCTTGGTTGCCGGGTTGTGTGGTATTAGCGTTGGCTCCTAGTGAAAAACTTCCCGGGTTACCAAAGCCGGTAGAAGGTTTGTTTCCAAATGAAAATCCACCAGAAGTGGTGTTTGTAGTCGCATTATTTGCAGTCGAGTTGTTTCCAAACGAAAACCCGCCGCTGGGAGCCGCGTTTTGAGATCCAAAACTGAACCCAGACATGAGTGTTTACAATATTCGACTACAATTTTTTACTCGGGTGCAAGGTGTATAATATTATGTTAGTTGAGACCTTTTATGTGTAGCAACAGAAGGACGTGTTCGTTTCCGACAGAGACTAAGACCGCCACAAACATGGCCTTTGGCAGAAGCATCTTTTTTCAATTGCAACCGCCTCTGAGCGATAACACCAGATGTAGGTCTGAGCCTGCAACAATTCCACACTCCTCCAGCGTCTTGTCGTCATCCCTATATAGTCAGTAGATCCAGATTGTGACACTTACAGCTGCTTTCCAGAAAACAAAAACTTCTGTTGATGAGGAGGAATTCCTTCCTTCACTTCGATTGTCTCCTTCAGGTCGCTCACCTACGTTGTTAGTGTCTAGTCGCTTTTGCACTCACCTTGTCCTGGAGATCAACATCAATACGGATCTTTATTGTTAGTTCCACATTTTGTCTGAGAACTTACCATTCTTCCCGTCAAGCTCTGTCTGGTTAGCTGGTTG
Source organism: Ogataea nakhonphanomensis (assembly GCA_030564965.1). Taxonomy (NCBI): domain Eukaryota; kingdom Fungi; phylum Ascomycota; class Pichiomycetes; order Pichiales; family Pichiaceae; genus Ogataea; species Ogataea nakhonphanomensis. Next base: position 676,727 of record JAJMAN010000002.1, read on the forward strand.
ATTTTCGTGTACTCACTCTCACTTTGATTTCAACTGTCTCGCCCATGATATTTTACAAAATACTAAAATGATTAAAACAGAAATTGCCAATCTCGATAATTGATTTAAAAAAGATTTAATTCTATGCTCTCGACTCCAATCCTTGCAAGTACAGATTACGATAAAATTTACGAGCCCGCGGAGGACTCTTTTTTGCTGCTGGACCTTTTCGAAGAGTTGCATCCAATACTCAGGGAAAGACAACCAAGGTTGGTGGTAGAAATAGGAACCGGTTCAGGAATAGTGTCTACTTTTCTCAATCAACATATATTGAAAAATGCGTTCGTCATAGCTACAGACTTGAATCCCCATTGCTGCCAAGCAGCCATAGCAACAAACTCGAAAAACGCTTGCATGTCTAATTTTGACTCGATCCAATGCGATCTGACTGCCGCTCTGGTGCCCGCATCTATTGATGTGCTGGTATTCAATCCTCCCTACGTGCCATCCGAAACTGTACCCGGTATTCCTCAAAACAGTGACGACAACAAATGGCTAGATCTCGCTTTGGATGGAGGGAAAGACGGTATGGTAGTGACCGAAAAATTGCTGGCCCAGTTGGATACACTTCTGACTCCCGGGGGGCAGGCCTATATTCTCTTCTGTGCCCGCAACAAACCGGAGATCGTAGTGAGCTCTTTCTCCCAACGGTTTCCTCAGTTCATGGTGAAAAAGATGATCGAGCGAAAGGCGGGCTGGGAGGTGCTCAGCGTGTATCTGTTCCAAAAGCCATACTAATCGAAAAGATCATAGAATATGTCCGTCTCGATAGAACCCATGTCCACATCGCATAAGTTATACCCCGTCTCATAGTTGTAGATAGACAGCTGATCGAAAAAGTATCGCAGATCAAAAATGGAGTTGGTCTTTCTGTGTCCTGACAATAATGGCCTTTTCAGACGACCAGTTTGAATGTCGATTATATCGCTAGTTTCCGTGGAACGCATCTGTTTCTGGTTGCTGATCTTGTCCACCAATGAAATAATAGGCACGCTAGAATCTCTAAAAACAGCATTGATCGTGTCCGAGACGAAAAGCCATTCGTTTAGCTGGAACTCTTCAGGCTTGAGAACGAGAAGGACATCAAGAAGCTTACATGTTTGCAGTACAAGCTCGTTGTCAAATTCCACTTGTACCGTTCCTGTTGTTTCTGTCTCTGTCTCTGGATTCTCCAGCCTCATCCACAGTTGTTGGAGCACGTATTGCAGCTCGGTGTAAATCATAGGCCAAATTGTGTTTAGATGAGTATCCGAGTACTTGAATACTATGGTACGAAGAAGCAAAAACACCCATGGTCTCAAAGTCTCTCCTGAGGAGTTCTTGAGCATGTCTGATATCCTTAATTGTAAGTCGTTGATGTTGTAGAGTAACGAGTCTTTTGAAGAAATTAGAATCAAGTATGTTATGCGCTTCAAGTTCAATGTCTTAGTGGACATCTCCGAGTCGTTCCAATTGAACAGAGTTGATGAGCCATTGTAAGGCACCAGTTTTGAGTTCAACTCATCCAGTTTTTCTCTATCCTCCTTGACCCAGTTATAGAAGACCTTGTTCCAGCGAGGATTTATTGTGTGAGTAAAAAATTTAGAATCCATTAGTAGTTCGGAGCACAGGTTCTTCCATACTTTTAATGCAAGACAGGCTGGCACATCAGCCAAACATTCAAATAGATTGATGACATATTCCGGAACAATATTGAGGTTTTTGTTTCTGACTAATGGGATCACAGCGTTGTTGAGAATAGTGGTGTAGCACCCGGCTACTTTGTCATCGTCCTGTACAATAGTGGGTATTTTTGGAATGGAATAGCTCAGAGAGTAGCAAAGCTCCTCTTTAATGGCATCTTTTTCCTTGTAAGTGTCTTTCGAAGAAGATTCTTTATCTCCACCGACTCCAGAAGCAGGGCTCAATGACCTTTCTGCAGGGCTCCCGACTTTGAGCATCTGATTCGAAGCAGATGGCGCGTTTTCAGTCTCAGAAGTGTTTTCGCTCGCAGGAAGAATATTAATTGGATTCAAAATAGACGCTATCGATTGGTCCTCGGTGGTTGCGTGTTTAACGTTTGCCGTTACGGTCAAAATCCTGGTGAACAGATCCGTCATTTCTTTTCGGACCTTCCTTTGATCTCCAAAACTTATCTGCGATAGTTTGATGCCAACGATAGTGATAAATTTCAAAACGTGCGGTAATAAGTGTCTGTAAGCTGAGAAATTGGCCTGGACCTCTTTCAAAAACATTATCAGTTGTGAGTAGATGTCTTCCACTGAGTCACTCGTCAAAGAATCCGTATATCCTGTCAAAAAAATACAGAGCTCCCTTTCCTTCAGGTCTGTAAGAAGTGTCGACCTCTTGGACTGGTCAAGAGATGCACTATTGACTCTTGTCATCAATGAATTCAGAACCAGAGGAATTATCCTTTCGGATTTTGCGCCATCCAGAACATGGATTATCTTGAAAGATGAGTAATTATCTGGAGAGACTTCTTGGTACCTTATGCAGCTTATCAGAGCCTCTAGTGTTTCCAAAGGTTCGAGAACAAAAAAGCTTTCAAGGATCTTTTTAGTTCTATATTTTAACTTCGAGGCATTGTACTTGAGAGTCTTCGTAAATGAGAGGAATGATGGCTTCTCCTGGTCTAAAATGCGAGCATTAGAGCTGATTCCAATTACAGAGTTCATGCGGGTAGCCAATGGTGATGACGAAGAAACTTTGATCGGGCCTGCTTTGACCTTAGAGTTCTCGTCGGCCCAACGCCACAGATGGTAGCAAGTTTCTGTACCCAATTTAAACGCTTTCAGAAGTTCCACACGACGATGGTAGTCCTCGCCTTTAGCATCCGGAGCTTCCACTTGAAAGACTCCTTGCATCACCGAGCCAAAAAAGCTGGATTCTTTGCCAGATCCTGATTCGTTTGAGTATAAGTTTAAATTCGAAATCCCCATGTGTTTGTGGCTCGCATTGAGCACTTCCTGAAGTCCATTCATTAGTTCCAAAATGGCTTCCTCTGTATCGCTGTTCTTTTTGGACTGTCCAAATCGCTTGCTTATTGTAAAAAATTCATCCAGCTTTTCGCAGAAACAAGCAGTGATATCAAAGGTGCTTCGAAAGACGAGTTCGGGAGCGTATTTAGTAACGCTAAGAATAAGATTATTCCATGAAGCAACAACTAATGCTGTTCGCGAGTTTAATATACCATCAGAGACCATCTCTGCAAATTTGGGAGGCATCCCTCCATTTTCGATTTCAAATAGTGCAGAGCTCTTTTTACACTCTGAGGCAACTCTCATGAACTTTGTGATTGTGGAAAGATAGAAAATGGTAATTGAGTCATCATGAGTCCCTGCTTTCTTGCAAAGCCTAGTCAAGGATAAAAGAATATCCGTAAACTCGGTTTCAGTGCCATCAACTAGCAACTCCAATAAATTCAAAGAAGTTTTAATACAAGCACAATACTTTTTGAAAATGATCGTGTCCGTTTCTGGACATTCAGTGGATAAGAATCTGGTGATGATGGTGGTTAGCAAAGATTTGTATGTGGTGATATCCCATTGATTTTTGGACACAACTTCTATTTCTGCCTCGTTCGTTAACATGCAAGGCTCGGTTTTGAAAAGAGAGACTAAATCAGAGTCTGTTTTCAACAGATTCAAAACTGTGCTCAGCTGGTATCCAAATAGGTCAAAGTCCTCATCATCATTGTTGGTGAACTTGCCAGTATTTATGAATGCGTTCTTCGTGAGCAGTCCTGAGGAGCAGATCTTGAACACCTTGTTGATAGAGCCCGTACTAATCGTAGATTTTACCCATCGAGAAACAGTGAGAACATCAATCTCATTTTCGCTGCTCAGGTCATCAAGAAGCAGCCTTAGAGGACGAACTAAAATATTCTCGGACTCGTTAAATGCGAGCGTATGGGTCCAAAGAGCATTAAAAGCTTTGACACGAGTCATTATATCTGATTTTAAAAAAAGGGATGCCAACGCAGCTTCAATGTAGTGTGCTTCAACACTAATTTCCAGCTGGCAAATCATCTTCACCGTTTCAACTTGATACTTTCCGCTTGGGTGCACGAGGCAGCACCATAACAGATCCATCACAGTTTTGAGGGTTTGAAGAAGTTGGGCACCCGACGACTGCTTAGCCAGTGTCTTGAACAAAAGTGAAATCCCGAAAGCTATTGCAGCATAGCTCTCGTTGTGGTCAACCAGTTGATAGCTGTTCACAGCATTGAGAAGAGTCAGGTCTGTCCATTTGTTTGCTCCATTGGGTATTTTTTCCAGTAGGTTATCAAGAACCTCGCAAAAGTCATAGAAATACAACGCCTGAAAGCTTTGTAGCTGACTGATAATAATGGAAGTTGTCAAAACTAGCAACATTGCACTCAAATCTGCACTGTTGAAAGGAGTGTCTCCAGTTAGATCAAGCGGAGATTCTTGTGTATTCAGTTGGTAATAATCGGAAAGCCTGGAATCAATGTCATTTTTGAATTCTTCATTTTGTATGGTCGAAATTAGGGTGTATCTCTTGTCGGCATGCTCGATGGGCAAAAATGCTCTCTGCGGAATCAATGCCAACAATGCGCTTATGAGCTCAATCCATTTGCCACCGCCATCAAACTGCAGAAGAGTAGCTAATAATGCAAGCGGTAGATGTAAGATAACCATGTCTTCTTCCTCAACACGGAAATTGCGTACTATAAAAAGAACCAGATCCATCTCTTTTTCCTTAATCAGTCGGAATATATCAGACCATATATTGATGGACTCGACACTGTCAAAAAATGCACTAGAGTTCTTCATTAGCTCCTCAAAAACCTCCAAACTCTCGGCCTCGTGGGTCTCTTTTGTGCAGCGTAAAATAGGAATCAGTATTTTGGGGACCACATATTGGCCAATTTCCCATTTGTCCATAATGGCAATTGCAATTTTGCATGCCTCAATTCGTTGTTCATAAACATGTTTAGAACTAGCAGTCCCTTCTAAAAGACTGAAAATAGCTTGTGTCAGAAACTGTAAACCATAGGTTCTGAAATATTGAGATCGGGTATCTGCTGTGATGGGGTTTTCAGAGACAGAAGAAGGACCCAGAGATTCCGAAGAAGGACCTAGCAGCCAGCTCCAGAGTCTTCTGTTCAAAGACATATCTCTGCGCAAAACTGCCCTCGAAGCATTGAGCATCAAAAGACTCTTGTCTGCATCTGAGACCATGATCTGGATGACGTCCGATCTCAGTGGCATCTTTGATATCAACAAGTCAAAAAATCCTCTTTGTACAAGAAGATTTTCGTCTCGCAGTCCCTCGCCCAGTGCTTTCATGAGAAGTCCAGGCTCGGGTGTGACGCATGCTTTACTTTCCGCGTCCAGTGCTTCCAAAACCTCCTCTTTGGTTGACAACGACGTTGCCAGTATATTGAAAGACGGAAGACGACGGTTCAACCACTCCAATGCCCCCAGCCGTTTGTCGGACGAAGTTATAACACATAGAAACAGAGACTGCCAGAAGTGCGAATCATTGTTCAGGTTAATTTTGAACTTGTCGATCAAAGCCAACACGGAATCGAAAGATTCGGACGTAGTGTCATCAAGAGCAGGTAAAAGACTCAAGAGAAAGGCCTTGCTAACTGCCCGCAAAACGGAGGGGTCGATAGCCAAAACGTGCTTGCCAAACAGCTCAACCAGCTGAGGCTTCACACTGATGCTGGCATAGGACATCAGCGGCAACAGCCCCGGAAGCCACGTATTTATATGCATGGCAAGCCCTTGTGTTCCCAGTATGTCGAATATCAGACTGTAGGCCTCCAAGGCCTTTCTATGCACACCACTGGGAAGCCTCGACGAGAGACATTTGGACAACGTTTTGGAGATCTCGAACTCGTTGGGGATCCAATGATTTTCCTGTGGCTCTGGATTTGTCAAAAAAGCCCTCTGCAACTTGCTCAGATACGATATATAGTCTGCCCACTCCTCCACGGAATCGAATACTGTCAAGGCTTTGTCAACATTGGAAACATACTTTTTATCTTTGGGACTCAATTGTTTGCCTGTTTCAGACGGTTCAGAATTGCGTCCTGTAATAAACGGCAGTGGCGACATGGTGCGCATAAATCGGCCACCTTTCAAGTGTGAACTCGACATCGAAAGTACAAAGCTTAAAGTAAAACTAATGTTTATCTTACGTCTTTTACTGAGGTGCAAGGGTTTGTGTACTTCAAAAGTTGCAGGATCTCAAATCCTTCTTTCCAGCGGGACAAGCATGTATCCATTGAAAGTGTTCAGTTACCCCTTTAAAGTACGTTATTTTTTGCAAAAGCAAGTCAGTTGCTAACTAAAGGGAATAATCTATTTTACCTTCCATTATGAGTGCTGGAGGTACTTCAACATAAATATATTGAGTCTTGTTGTTGTAAGCGTTGTTATTTATGGGCTTGCGTCGTGGGCATACATGGCATCTCTCATCTTCACCGGTGGCCTGTTTTCCTTTGTGGGCCCGACAACTTTCCAAATCGTCACCTTTGTCATAAACCTGGTCAACAGCACGCTTCTTCTTCCTCGCCCGCTAAAACACACGTTTGATTATGTCATCAACAGGGAGCTAGAGCTGGGGTACAACCACCTGCGGCATGGGCTTCTCATCAACAACATGGACCTCGTAGTTCGCGAAACTGTTCTTGGTCGATGTGTGAGGAACTGCAAAAAAGTGCTCAATCCTGAGTTTTTCATCCTGAAACAGATAATCTTCCTGTTGCTCAGCATGATTCCGATTCTGGGCCCCATCATTGTCATTCTGCTCAAAGCCTCAGGAGCCGGCTACGGCCGTCATACTAGATACTTTCAGCTCAAGGGCTATACCAATGCCCAGATATACTACTTATGGCACCGCAACAGACATTTCTACTTTTTTTTCGGGCTGTCTGCGTTGTGCCTGGAGCAAATACCTATTTTGAATATCTATTTTGCCTTCACTAACCAAACTGGAGCTGCATTATGGGCAGTTGATATTGAGCGAAAGTCAATGTCACTTACTGCGGAATTGTCCGACTCAAAAAGCTCATGATGTCAGCCATTTCCTCTGGAGAAGATGAATGCTCCATACCCTCGTATACCTTGAAGTCGAGTGCTTCAAAGCCCAGCTTGCGGTACTCCTCCACTGCCACTTTTGCTGCGTCTAGAGAAATCACAGGATCGCAGTCTCCATGGCCGAAAAATATTGGAGTGGGTTTATTGGTGTCTTTGGCTTTCGTCTGGAGAGAGTGACGAACTGGACAAAATCCTGAAAGAGACATAATACCAGCCAACTTTTGGTCGCTGGTTGCTCCGACAGCAAGACTCATAGCAGCTCCCTGCGAAAATCCACCGACTATAATTCTATTTGCTGGAATACCCGATTCCACCTCTTTTTGGATCAATTGATGGATCTCGTCCGCACTTTTCCAGAACCCGTTACTATCTCCCTCCTTGGATGGATCAAAGGGAAAATTGAAAATGTCGAACCACGATCTGGCAGGCGCTCCACCGTAAACACTGACCGGTCTTACAGGAGCGTTGGGTAAAATAACATTGACATGTTTGAATTGGTCCTGTCGGTGCAATAAGTCCGCAAAGAATTTCCACCCATCCGCAGAGTCTCCCAGACCATGAATAATGATCATACTAGCAGTAGGTTTCAGCGCAGAAATCCTCACCACCGACATGCTATGAAAATAAAGGCAAATTAATTTCCAATAAATATAAATATTCTTAGTATTAGTATTTGTATTATTAATATTATTAATATTATCTAATTTAGATGCTTCCCAGTGTACCTCCAAAACCAACAAAAGAGCAGATCGTTGACCATGCAAACTTGGAATTTCCTCTAATTTCACCCCAGGTGGCCAATGATATTGAGATGTGCACAGATATACCACCTTACTTTCACGAGCTCAGCACCTCCAAGATCCAGGAACTTGTACGTTCGCCTCAATTGTTGCAGAGTTATCTGCTCAAATCGTCAAATTTTGCCGAATTGAGTAGCAGCATTGTTTCCTCGCTGGAGAAACAGATCGATTATACCGACAAGTTACTTAAACAGGCAGACGAAGACGTTGGAGAACAAATCTCGCACATCAACCAGCAGTTAAGCGAGTTTCACCACAAACTGGGCGAGTTCGACAAGCAGCAGGTGATCATGTACAATCTGCTGAACAAATACTCGAAAGAATCGATCTTAAAGGCCGTGCAACACAATGTGCACTTGCAGGATGAGGCATCGCATTCACTAGTCGAGCAGATCCTAACATCCCCATCGGAGATAGACGAGTCCGGACTAGCCACTTTTATCAGCGCATACACAACTGAGCGCCAGGAATACTACTTAAAGCTGGAAAAATTGCATAGACTCTATGAAGAAAGAGTAGGGGGGTTAGAGATGCCCTAAGCGGAATCCAACAGGAAATTGGTAGCTATGTCCAATTGCCAGTCGTTTTTTGCCAGTGCATCGATGGCCATTTCCCGGTCGAATCCCATTCCCATCAGCTCGTCAATGGCCATCTGCTGACCAGAGCTGAAGCCCGAAGAAGTGGCAACAGTCTCGCCCGAGCTGAACTCCACAGGACCCGTTTTGGCCTCCTGCTGGGTGAATTCATCATTGGTCTCATAGGCTGGAGGATTGTCAAATTCCTCGGTAGCAGCTTGGAGATTTGGGTCATTTCCAAAGCCCGCAAACACCTGCTCCCAGTCATCGTTGGCGGCAGCTGTTGCAGCAGGCTCATGAGCATCTGGAGCTGAAAAAAAAAACCCGGTGGAGCCTCCCTCGAAAGAATTAAACTCGTCGAAGTGAGACGTGTTGAACGAATCCTCAACTGGAGCCTCTTCCAATCCAAGGTCATCAAACATGTTATCTGTTTTTTGGGCTGTGAAAGGATTGAATGACCGGTCTCCAGGCTGCCCACCGGACTGGTCTCCGGATGGTTCCTCTGCGGTCTTTATTGGGCCAGAGATGCTGTCGTGGAACTCGTCATCGCTGGACTCTACAGCGGCCGGCTGCAGATCGCCTAGGTCAGATTCTGGGGGAATTTGTTGCTCTTGACCGTGCACCATGTCTGTCTGTTGTAAAGTTGAGCCGCTGGCCTCAACAGGCTTCGCAGGCGGAGAATATAAATCGTCCTCCTCTTTGCTTTTCGTAGACTCCATCTCTGTACCTGTGTCTTTAGAAACTTCTTCACGTGACTCGTTCGACTGAGACACTTCTCCCGGAAGACTTCCTGGCACCACTGGCGCCTCTGTTTCAGCAGCTGCCGGTTCATTCACGTCGTCGTGACTCACCATTTCAAACGATTCGCCGTTATCGTTGGGCGAAATCGGATCTGGAACTCCTTCGACCCCTTCAGGGAGAATGTGAGAGCTCAGGATCGGAGGAGCAGACTCCTCTTCGATCGTGGATGTTGGAGAGTCCGGCACATCAAAGTCGCCTCTGACAGATTGCGACGGATTGTTTTGAATTGACGAGGTTTCTGAGTGAGGAATTCCGAACGGAAGAGAAAACTGTTGCTGTGGTTGCGAACCTTCGTCCATCTCCGAGGTCTGAGACGTTGCCTGCTCAGAGGCGAACTTGGTAGACGAGTCGGCCTCGGTGGTGGAAACAGATTCGTCTACATCTCTGCGAAGGTCCTCAGCACTTGGGACAGAGTAGTTGTTTTCATCAAAGTCCTGCAAAGAAGCAGTTGGCTCTTCATCTGCCGGAAGACCCTGGGACTCGTTCTCCTGGTGTTCGTCGGCAGATTCAGCTCCCGCCGCCAGAAGAGCAGCGCCTCCTCCGAGAATTGCTCCCGAGGCGAGAGCTGTGCTGAAGCTGAGGTTCTTCTCTGCAAACTGTGCACTGTAATCACCGTGCTTCTCATGCAGATCGTAGTTCTCGTCTTCCAGATCATTCGACCGCGAAATCAGCTGAGAATGCTTGAGCTCAATCTCGCTGATCGATTTGGTCATTTCGTCAATCTTTCTTCTGAGATTGTCGTTCTCCTCTTCCTGCAAAAGCACCTGTTTCTCGGTGACAGAGTACATGTTCTGGGCCTGCTTCAATTTCTGCGTGAGAGCCTCGATCTGCTGGGTAACATCAATGGACTCTGCGTTCAGAACACCCAGCCTTTCTTTCATTGTCTGGTTCGACTTCTGGGTTTCTTCCACCTCCAATTGAAGTTTCTGCAACTTGGACTGCTCAGAGTGGTAGTTGGCCTCGGCCAAAGCCAGCTCCTGCTGCAGACTGGATGATTCGTTCCGCGAGTTGATCAGCACCTCCTCCACCTCACGCACCTGCTGGACCTCACGCTCGTACAAGGTCTTCAGCTGCGTAAGCTTGGTCTCTATGCCTTCCTTGACCTTCATAATCTTGGTCAGTTCTTTTTGCGCCTTGTCACGCTTCGAATTGACATTCGTGGTCTGCACCGTTAGAGAGTTGATCTGGTTCGAAAAGTTGGCAATGTCGACAGAAGCCTGAGAAAGCTGGTTGGACACTTCGCGATCAATAGATGGCGAGCTTGATGGCTGTGAGGAGAACTGTGTCGGAGTTGGAGACGACACCATTTTCAGAGCGTCGTAGCTATGGGCAACTGACTGGGGGGCTGGCGGCACAGGCGACTGCACAGGCGACTGCATGGCCAGCTGTGAGTCCGAGTCGTCGAAACGCGGTTTTTGAGCACGTCCAGGAATGGCAGGAATGCCTGGTCTGACTGGGCGGTGGTCAAAATCTTCAGGGCCCTCGTCGTCGTCTGACGACTCTTCCTCAGCGGTCTGGCTCTGCAGCTGTTTTCCGAAATTGGAGCTTGGCACAAATCCAGAACGTTGTCCAGTGGCCGAAGATTCCAGGTGTGTTGATCTCGAGGCGGGAGCAGGAGGAACCGCTGGCTTGGAGCCGGCGGAGCTGGCTGGCTGCCCGAACACGTCCAACAGATCGTCCAGATGAGATTTGGACGCTTGGACCTTTGGCGGAACACTGGACGGAGACGCAGGCAATGGAGGTGGAACCTGCGAGGTTGCAGCACTCATTGAGCTTGACTGAATTAGCTGCAAAGGCGTCTCCTCCGGAAGCTCAAATCCAGAGAGCTTCTTCTGCACCAAATACATGGCAATACAGAACTCCTGTTTATTGAAGGCCTCCGTGCCGTCCAGATTGGCCAGCTCCCAAATGGAGGCTAAGATGTCATTGGGCAGTTTGGAGGTCATGAGGAACTTCACCACATCGTCTCCACCAAGCTTTCCGGTATGCGACTTGTCGAGATTGTCAAAAACTGCACCATACTGCTGTTTTTGCTGGGCAGACATTGTCCACGTATTGAGGTTGGTGGAGCCAGAGCCAGAACCAGTAGAGGTGCCCGAAAGCTGAGGTGCCATCGGCGACTGTGGTTGTGACGACGCACTGGCCACTGCCCAGATAGGGTCCGGGACCACGGTGGGAAGAACCGTCATTGATTTGTTGAGAAAGCTCTGGATTAGGTGCATGGCAACCACAAACTGTGACTTCGTCAGCTGGCCGGTTTGCTGCTGGTCGACTAGGTTCCAAATTTTCTCCAAAACAGAGGTGGGCAGGCGGGCCTTCAGAAAAATGTCTCTAGCCATCGAGCCCGGTAGAACTCCCGCAGGAGCAGACTTGTCAAACATTGAGCCAAAATTGGCCGCTTGCTGGGGCGAAAGAACTGGAACAACAACCTGGTGCGAGTCCACAGAAGCCGCGGACGAAACCCGCGACCCTGTGTTGCTGGCAGGCAAACTGCCTCCTGTAGCATTGAAAGAAATGGCACCAAACCGAGCAAGCTGCGGCGGAACGTTCTGTGCCAGCTCCGGGCTCAAAGTAGCGCCGTTCTGGAGGTGTCCTATCAACCTCATTGCCACACAGAACCCAAATTGGTCCAGAACGCCCTTGTTGTCCGGATCTGCAATGTTCCATATCTCTCCCAAAATAGGAGAGCTTAGAGTTGACGCTTCTAGCAGCGGCTTGGCGGCCAGTCCCGACAAGGATCCTGAGTGCTTGGGATCCAGTGTTTTGAATATTTGGCTGTACAACCTCTTCTCCTCGGCCGTTAGAGGCTGCTTGAGGTTCCCTCCGCTGACTGCAACTGTTAGAAATGGGCACAATGGCACTTACCTGACATATCAAAGATAAAACTAAAACGGGCTCGGCTGCGGTGTCTGGTATTGTAAAGTCTTGATCTAAATTGATAAACAGGTTGGGTTTTTTCGGTTAATGGTTACGAGCCCGAGCACAAAAGAGAAGTAGCAAGAGCGCACAGAAACTACTTAGATATGCTAACCGTATTCCTCTATATACAAGATCGACAAGATTGTACGAGCAACAGTTCAGAAGACAGCGACAGGGCTCAGAAAAAAGGATCTTGGCTTGATGCTGCAGATGTGTTTGGGTAAAGAAAAAAAATAAATGCCCTCACTCAGATTTGAACTGAGGATCTCCACATTACTAGTGTGGCGCCTTACCAACTTGGCCATAAGGGCTATTATTGCTCAAACATCGCAAGAGAAGTTTATGATCCCAATACCCAGGGGCTGCTATACACCTACAACGTAGCAAATGGTCACCAATTAATGCCAATACGTTTGTTAATGTTCATCTTATAAAGCATTCTTTCTAGTCAGGTACTCAAACCTGCTAAAAGTGTATCCAATGAAAGGCAGGTCCTCTTTGGTATCTGCGCCACCAACAACGTTACCCTTCATACGTTCTCTCTCCTTGGCAGCCTGAGCCAAAGCAGGAGAATCTGGAACGTTTTCCAGCTCATCCGTAGGGAAAAAGCGGGTGTCGGTGATGGAGCGAAGTTTGGGAATGAATGGAGCCTCCACACTCCTGATCTCGTCCCAGTTGACGCCCCGGAAAAACGGATGTGCCTTAATCTCATTGGCTCCCCCGTTGCGGCCAAGTCGATGGTCTGCATCAGTGAGCAACCTCAAAATAAGATCCTCAGCTTCAGGACTCAAATGTATATCTTCGGGAAATTGCAATGTCTCTCTCCAGTTGAGGATCTTGCAGTAGGTCTCTTTTGGAGTCTCAGAACAGAAAGGTGGCCACCCCACCAAGCACTCGAACATGATGGCTCCCAAGGACCACCAATCACATGTCTGACCATAACCCTGATTCAAAAAGATCTCAGGGGCAATGTAATCTGGCGTTCCAACCGTAGAATAAGCCATGAGCCTTCTAGACTTTCTCCAGGTCTGCATCTGTTGTCTGTTGGACATTGTGAGGTTGATAGGATCAACAAGCACGGAGTTTCTGCCCGTGCCACTCATACCATTTGAACCGCTGTTGTCTTGGTCCAATAGTTTGCGGTAGTAATTAGAATCGTGGGTCTTGTGGAACCCTGTGGACAGTCCAAAGTCGGATAGCTTGATATGGCCCCGCATATCAATGAGGATATTGTCCGGCTTGATATCTCTATGAATAAATCCAAGTCTATGAATTGCTTCTATCGCAAGGACGCACTCGGCGATGTAGAAGCGAGTGACGTCCTCGGTGAAGATTTGCCATTTGATCAACATCGTCATCAAGTCTCCTCCCGGCAAGAACTCCATGATCAGATACAAATAGAGCGGATCTTGAAACGAGTAGTACAGCGAAACGACCCAGGGCGAGTTGGCGTCTGCCAAAACGTCACGTTCGGCCTTAACGTGCGCCAGCTGCTCCTTCTTGTACATTTCGCTCTTGAGTAAAGTCTTCATAGCGTATATTTTTCCTGTGTCTCGTTTTTGCACTAACCGCACCTCTCCAAACGCTCCCTTTCCAATCACCTTGACTGTGTGGAAATCTTCCAGACTGAGTCTTGTTCTTCGAAGTCTTAAGAATTGTGACTCGTTTCTGCCAAACACCAGCAGCTCCCTATTTCTGCGCTCTCCTGAGCTCTCTGTGCCAAGCTTCTGCTCGAAACTCACCCGTCTTTGATTGCGCTCGATCGCTTGCTCGATCGCAGTTTTGTAGTAATGCTCAAGCTTCAATTTGATGGATGCCGCCTTGTCCTGTGAAGATTTGGAAAACCACTCAGGATGCCTTTCAAAGTAAACGTAGTCTGCCACCGGAGGCTGCTGAATCGACTGCATGCTCTGTCTGTATGAGAGGTTGGAGTTGCTGTTATTAGCTGCAGGGTTAGAGTAGGGAAAGTCTGGCTGTTTCAGATTCTTCGACGGTGACACAAGCGACGAATTAGACGAAGCAGGGGCCAGATTCAGTGAACGGATGCTGCGCGAGGGACTCGAAGGTGGCTGAGGGTTAAACTCGTTATACTGGAGTGACCTGGTGAATGTGTTGCCCACGATGTTTGAGTACTGGGGCTGGCCAGAGGCCGTCTGCTGAGGCTGGGAGAACGTCACTGCTTGGGGAGATGACGCCACTCCAGCGCCGAACTGGCGATAGGGAGACTGCTGAGACTGTTGAGCCTGGTAGGTCTGATGATCCTGTTGGCCAAATTGGGAGAACTGGGCCTGGGGCAGCTGCCCCGGAGGAGCCCCTGTATGTGGCGAGTCATAAGCGGGCTGGTAATTCATAGAGTTCTCCTGGTGGGGATACATGACGAACGAATCAAAAAGATGCTCGCTTGCTCTAATAAAAACAAAACACGATCCAAAATCGCAGGGATGGGAAATCCTCCGGCCACGCAGAGAAAAGACAACACCCGTGCACCACCAACAAACGGCACCGGACGGCTACATGTAGTCCTATTAAGTGTTAACATTACATAAACAGAACTGTATACACAGTCTCACAATCCATGTTTGCACACTTAGAATTGCAGGGCTTGTCCCTTTTGCTTCTTGTCTCCACCAAGCTCGAAGTGCTTACATCTCTTCAATGGGAGTTGCATCTTGGTCTTGCAGCTGACACACTCGAGTCTCAACACAACCTTCTTAGTGGTCTTGGCCTTCTTGTGGAAAACTTGCTTGGTTTGACCACCGTAACCGGATTGCTTACGGTCGTATCTTCTCTTACCCTGAGCGTAAAGCGAGGCCTTTCCAGCCTTGTATTGGGTCACTCTGTGTTGGGTGTGCTTTCTGCAGTTCTTGCCCTTGCAGTAGGTCTTTCTGGTCTTTGGAACGTTAACTGGATGTTAGTAAAACGGTGTGTCGGTAATCTGTGCGCGACCAGTTTGAGATGGATCCGGGGACTTCAAATTGAGCTATCGCAATCGTTCAAGTACTGGATAAATTCAACTGTAGTGTGTATGAGCCCAAGTAGGTCGTAGACACATAATTAACCGTTGTTGCTTCAATACATACCCATTTCGATATATATGAAAGTCCTAAGTAAAAAATGTTTAATATTTTTCAGTGCAATCCTCCCAGCACACGACGGGACGAGCCGACGCAGGCGCAAATTTTTTTGCACGGCGCACCCAGCGCAGCGCGCACAAAATCTGTTACCGCGGTGCAAGGGGTGCATACATTTAACATCACGTGACAGTGACAAAGCCCGGCTAGTAGCAGAGTATGGAATATGCTTCTATTAAAATCGTTTAGATAGTCGTAAGTCATTGTGCCAGTTGGCCAAGAGTTTGCTTAAACTTGGTCAACTCCTGGGGCAACTGCACATAATGGTTGGAGGCGTCCTCAAACTCAAACTGTAGTACTTTAGCGTAATACTTTGTCTTGAGCTTGATTTGCTCCGAGATCTGGGTCGCGACTCCGGCAGAAACGTGGTCAAAGATCTTTATCAGACCGTATACGTTGTCGCTGACAACCCGGTACTGCTCCACAGCAGCCTTGTACAGTCCAGACCCAAACAGGGTCTGATATTGGGTAGGGGTGAGGAAATCCACCAGCAAGGACAGGTAGCTGTTCAAGCGCATGCCAGTCTCGTTTTTCTTGTATCCCTGGTTGATGATCAACGAGGTGGCCAGATCCGACTGTTTCTCGTTGCAATTCAGGTATGACACCAAGTTTAGCAGAACCGCGTCTGAAAGCACGAGGCTGTCCTTGATGATGATTTCTCTTGTGAATCTGATCAGATTGGCACGGTCCAGCTTGTTCAACGACATCGACACCAAGTTGTCCATGAAACTGGACAAATATTCGTAATGCTCGTTTTCGGGGAGAGCAAGCACGGACTCGTCAAAGTCGACTCGAGGAACGGTCATGTTCCAGACTTTCAGTGCAGACGACGAATCGCCAATCTCGATGAATCTCTGCATCATCATGATCAAGCTTGAAACAGGAACTTCTGGCAGCCAGTCGATCTTGTTGAATTTGAGATACGAGTCAAAAGCAGCAGATGGATCTCCGACAGCTTGTCCTTCCAAAAAGCTCGATAGCATCGCAGCAACAATCTTCTTGTTGGACTCGCCCGTTTGCGCCAGCACAAGCTCCATCAGTTTGGTGGCCTCAGCAGTCTGGTCGCAGATCAGCAGAGATTTGACCATGGAGATGTAAATCTCGTACTGATAGGTTTCCAGAACGGCGGAGTCTGTAAGGGTGTTCATTTGCTCGTACAAGGAATTCACCATTTTCCGGTTGTGGGAATAGCTAGCAAATCGAATCAGCTGCAAGTACACCCCCACGTCTTTGGTAAAATCGAGCTTGTTTTTGTACATCTCGTACAACTGCGCCACATCGACAGAGTTCACTAGCTGGAACCGGTTCAGACCCTCCAAGAGCTTCAAATAAACAATAGGGTGGAACTTGATCACCGAGTTGGAGCCCTGACTGATCAAAAACAACTCCAGCGCAATCTTGAAGTAATCGCGCGCTTCCTGAAATTTGCCGTCCACGTAGCTCTGCTGCGCGCCTGTGAGGAGAGGAGTAACCACAAGCTCGTATGTCTCGTGAGACGGTTTCAGATTGTTGGCCAACATGTCAGAGTAAACATTAAGCAGATGAGTCAACTTCTCCTCAGTGGTCTCGCGTGTGTCGTGACGTAGCGGGATCGACAAGAACACCTTGTTGTATAGCCCCACGGATGGAACAAGACCTTTGCCACGGAGATTCAGATAGATGGCCAGGACCTCGCTGTGTTTGCGGGCATCGAGCAGCTGGTCCACAAGACCTTCGTACAGCTCGATCGAGTCGATCGAGTCGATCGAGTCCGCTAGAGCCGACGGATCAGCAAACTCCCGTTCCTCTGCGGCTTCCTCGACTTTCAATTCGTTCAGTTTGTCCTCCAGCTCGGCCACCGTGGAGTACTCTCTCTTCACCTCTTTTGTGAGCGGTATCCTCCGGACAGTCGCAGAATTCGACCGCCTCAGAGTCACATGCGTTTGTCCATTCCCTGAAAGCTGCACATGGACGTTCATTTGTCCATTTTTGTTTGTCTTCTTTCTAGGAGTCTTCTTCAGCATGATTCGGCCTTGGACCCGTCCATCTTCGTCACGGCTGTTGAGGGCCTGGTCGAAGACGACATAGTTGCGCGAAACCATGCACATGGATGTGATGATGCTCTGGTAGGAGCTGTGGTTGGTGTTATTGCCATGATTCTTGGCAACATCATCCACTATAAGAAGGTCCTTGGGCTTGGAGTACGAGGGCCGGAAAAAAGGATGCGAGTACTGCTTGTTTGGAGCCGTGGAAGACACGTTGGACGCGCGCCGGCGTGCAAAAGAGGCCCCGGAGCGCTCGGTCAGGTTGACAAAGCTACGCAGAACCATGTTGTAGTTTTTGAGGGGCAAGCTGAGGGTTTTATAGATTCCTGAAAAATACGGGGGCCGAGCGAAAATTGGCAGACCCGAAATTGGGGCGGCCAACACACAGACCGTTATTGGCTGGAAAGCGGTAAAAGGGGGTGTGAGGTGGAGTATAATATGTTTACGTAATACACTGATAAAAACGGTCAGAGCTTGGATCCCTCGTTGATTCTGGGGATGAGGCCGCACGGACTGACCACATACTCCTGCAAGGCGCGGTGGAATGGCTGGATGCGTTTAGACGACGTGAGCACGCTGTTGGCGGCGCTGCCCCCCGCAAAGTACCGCGACACCTGTTGATGGGGTATGGTGTAGCTTGGCGAAAAAAAGCTGGCACCCCCAGACTTGACGGCCACCTCTGAAGGAACTGCATCACGCACAACGTATCTTCCGGACCACCTTTCGTTCGCGGTCAGCGTGGCCATGCATCTAATCGAGTCTCGCAACATCTTTCGTCTTGAAGGTAGGGTCATATCATCGCACCTCCACTTGAGCTGGTAGTCCACCAGCTTTTCGCTCTCACGTAGACTCGATGCAGACACCGAGGTGGATCGAGTGGCGTGCTGATGTAGCGTCGGAGTGCTACTCAGGCCGTGTGACACAGATGATGGAGACGATGTCACCGGACTGGGCTCCTGGGTAAAATCCATGTCTTCATGCTCGCCTTCTGTCATCGACAGCGACGTCATGAGTGTTACCAACGTGGCATCTGAAGCGCTACGTTCGTGGTCTTCTTGGTCATTAAACTCTTCCACAGAGTCGAGCAGGTTCCTGGTCTGGTGGTGATCCAAGCCGTCGAGATCTTCATGGTCATTGCGATCGGTTTCATGTTCCTCGTGATCGGTTTCATGTTCTAAATCTTGCTCATCTTGCTCATCTTGATCGGTTTCATGTTCTAAATCATGCTCATCATGCTCATCATGTTCGGCCTCGTGATAGCTCTCAGAAAGCTCGTCGCCGTCGTCGTCAGGAAGGACAAGGTCCAATGAATTGGGAGAAAATGGCGCCCCCACTAAAGGAAAATCGCCGGGTGGCATGGTCTCCGGCTCCGCACTGGACCCCGAGTGCGATGCCGAAAACCGACGTTTCCACTTAGAAACAAACGAGGACAGGTCGCTGGAGGAGGCCCGGCTGCGCAGAAAGCCAATAGACCCCAGAGACGACCGATGCCGGTAATTGCGAACTAGAAGCGAGTTGTTTGTTTGACGCTGCCGTCTGCGACGTCTAGGCACAGTTCTATATTTGGGCATCTCTCTTCTATTCAGGTCTAAAGAGTTGTCTATCCCCAGATTCAGACAGCAGTACCACTCTATCATGCTTTCCACGGAGGGAAACTCAAGCAAAAACTGCTCAGTTTCCACACGAAGACGTAATATATGCTTTTTCTTCTTGTAATCGGAAGCAATCCCCACTTTGGCGTATTGCAACGAGTATGACCGGATAAGGTTCTCGGAACAAAGGAGTCCTTCCTGGTGAAAACGCAACTGGTCCTTGATGTCGCGTGCAGAGGTCAGCCGTGAACGGAACACCTTCTCGTCCAGGCCTGGCTGTACCATCCCACGCAGGCCATCTTCCCTGTGGTAGATGTTTAGCTGTGTGGAGTTGAGCTCCACAATCACCGACCTCCACTGGCGCTGAGGCGCCAGCTCGTAAGGTGACGCCCACTCGAGTTTTCGTGTAAGGGTCGTAATTTTGTAAACTGTGGGGTGATAATCAGGTAATTGTTCCACTCCCTCGTGGGGGTGGGGGTACACCGGCTTGGGCTTTCCGGGCACCAGCGTAGAGTAGCTGGGAGGGAACACCGGCTCCGGCTCCAGCAGAACCACGGAATCAATGAGATCGCAAAAATTGAAGTTGGGAACCGAGTGGGATCGCTGTTTGTTGGCTTTGGACATATCACGTTGGACGGGAGGCTGAGCACAAGAGACCGTGCTAGCACGACTGCGTGCCCTGGTAGTGACACGTCCCCCCAGCTGAGCTTGCAACTGGTCCTCCATATACGCTGCAGGCTCCGAGTCTTGCGAGAACGAAAGAGCAAATAATGGTTTCCTTCTTATTGTCATATCCTTTATCAGTCACTTGCTATTTGGCCCGGAAACAACGGGACAAACACAAACTTCCTGTATGAAGTGGGAGGTAGAAGGGTAACTTGCACGGACAACGCAAAATTCTATCCGTGGCGATGTTTAATTGCTGGGAGAAAGTTGGTGCGCAGATCATTCTTTTGTTTCAGAGATACCTGCTGGGGCGAGGGGGGGCACGGGCAACGGAACACAAATTTCTGACACCCGTACACCAGCAGCTGGCTGAGCCAGCCTGTCGTGGGGGCTATTGGCACCCCGACCCGCAACACGGCTGGTGGGTCGATGCGGCGAATTAAGACAAGGTGGTGGTTGTGGTGCGTAGCAACCATGCGCAGTGCTCGCTAAATGTCTTGTGCTGATCTTAGCTGCATGTCTTGTGTTCTTGTGCATATCAATAATTCTCTTGTTTTTCTTTTCTATATATACTTATCTGAATGCCTCCTCGGGAGAAAGACAGCAAGGGTGTTCTTCCTAGACCCCCCATTAACGGTCCCATGCGCTCTTTTGGGTCCATAAACGACCCCGATCCGTGCACGTCCTCCAGATCGGACCAGGCCAGCTCAATCGGGTCCCGATCCATGCTCCGGCACCAGACCAACTCCCGTGACTCAACCTCCCCGACCGTGTCCCAGAAAGTGCCATACTATCTGCCTTGCTTCTCCTGGATCCCCACGTACCGTTTCGAGTACCTCATGCATGACCTTGTGGCCGGTCTTTCTCTCGCTTCCTACCAGATCCCCCTAAGCATGTCCTTTGCCAGCGCTGTTGCGCACGTGCCGCCCATCTGCGGTCTCCTGGCTCTCTCGCTCGCCCCAGTGGTGTATCTGCTGCTGGGAACCGTGCCCCAGATGATCGTCGGTCCCGAGGCTGCGGTTTCCATGATTGTCGGACAGGCGATCGAGAAGATCGTCAAACACAACGACGACGTCAGTGCCGTGGACGTTCTCGTGGTGATCACCTCGTTTTCGGGCTCCATTCTGCTGGCATTCGGGCTCCTGCGTTTCGGCTTCATAGACAACGTTCTGTGCGGCACGCTTCTGAAGGGCTTTGTCACGGCCATAGGTCTCACCATGATGATCAACTCCACCATCGCGATTCTTGGCATCGATACCGCCATGCTGCTGCTGCCTCCAGAGAAACACGTCCATTCGGCCATCGACAAGATACTCTTCATCATCGACTACTGTCATCTATACCACAGAGCCACGCTGGTGGCAGGGGCCACGGCTTTCGTTGTGCTGCTGGTGGCCGGAAGCGTCAAGAAGTCGCTGGCCAGAAGGAGGATCAAGTCGGCCTCGTTTTTCCCCGAGATTCTGGTGGTGGTCCTCGTTTCGATACTGCTGTCGGCGCACTTCCGGTTCGACAAGCGGGGCATCCGTGTTCTGGGCAAGGTCAGCGTGGACGAGTTCCAGTTCACCGTGCCCTTCAATCGCCAGCTGCGAAAGTGGTATCCGCAGCTGTTCTCCACCTCCTTCATGTGCGCGATCCTGGGGTTTTTTGAGAGCTCGTCTGCCGGAAAAGGACTGGGATCGCGCCAGGAAATGCCTGTGTCTTCCAACCGCGAACTCGTGGCGCTGGGGTCCGTGGGGTTGACGCTGAGCTTCTTTGGCGGCCTTCCGTCGTTTGGTGGCTACGGCAGATCCAAGCTGAACTCGTTTATAGGCGCAGAGACCCCTGTTTCCGGGCTGGTGATGGGCATGTGCACTCTATTCGTGACCGCGTTTCTGCTGGACTACGTGTACTACCTTCCGCTGTGCGTCCTGAACGCTGTGGTTGGCTCTGTCGGGCTGTCTCTCGTCCAGGAGACCCCGAAAGATATCATGTTCCATGTTCGGACCAGGGGCTACAACGAGCTGGCCACGTTTGTCGTGACTCTCGTGGCGTCGTTGTTCTACTCAATCGAGCTGGGCGTCGGGCTGGGGTGCTTTTACTCCGTGATCCGTGTGATCAAACACTCCACCAAGTCGCGGATTCAGATTCTGTCGCGCGTGGCTGGAACAGACAGCTTTGTCAACTCCGACTTTGACGAAAACGTGGTAGGTCTTTCTGATCAGTCCCAATGGACGAAGGACCTGGTGATTCCCGGATACTCGGAATACAGACGTCAAAGCCTGGCCGAGTCAGGCTCGGCCATGCCTCTCGGCAAGAAAGCCAACCTGGAGGACATAGAAGGGTGTCTGATAATCAAAGTCCCCGAGCCGCTTACGTTCACCAATGCCTACGATCTCAAGGCGCGGCTCAGGCGGATCGAGCTCTGTGGCTCGGTCTCGGTCCATCCGGCCGCCCAGAAGCAACGACAGAGCATCAGAAATATCGTCTTCGATCTGGACGGAATGACGTCAATGGACTCGTCTGCGGTTCAGATTCTGCGCGACGTGATCTTGGCGTACCAGAAACGCAAGATCAATGTGTTCCTGTGCAAGGTTGTCAAGAGCTCGAGACTCTACGAGAGACTGCGTCTTTCTGGGATCACCGACCTGCTACGGGAGACGCAGGGCTCGGAGTTTGGCATTCCGCAGACCGTTGCGCCTTTTTACGACGAGATTCTCGACACCCTGAAGGCCATCGACTGTCTTGAAAACGTGTCTGTTGCGTCTGAGGAGCTGAGTTTACTATCATTTTGTTACACCGGTCTCTAAGCCGGACAAAAAATCCGGTGATTTCGGCACTATGAAAAAAGGCCAAGAATTGGGCTGCCTTATAAATTAAGGGTCCTGGTCCGGAAGTTGCATAGACTACGAGCGCAATGAGGATCTATGTCTTATTCTGGATTTTGATCGGCTGTCTCTCCGTGGCGTTGGGTGTTGCTGAAAATGACGGCAATCCCGATGAGCGAGAAGGGGCACCTGAACGTTCCAAGGACGGGATGAACGACGGCAAGGTTCTGACCTCGGTGTTCACCTTCCCGGGTAAGGTGACCAAGTACGTTTATCTGGACAACCAGGGGGTGTCCAGCACGGACGAGACTGTGATTGTGCTGACGAACAAAAATGAAGTGTACGTCAGCCACGACCAGGGCGCGGTTTGGGAGCAAGTAGCCCCAGAGACGCAGTTTTTGGATATTTATCCCGACCCGTTCCATTCGTCCAACGTCTATCTTCTGGCAGTTGAGGACAAGATCGTCTACTCGATGGACAGGGCAGACACTTGGAAATCGTTCCGAACGCCTACCAAGGCAGTCGTTGGCATAGCCTCGTTACACTTCCACCCGTCCGACCCGAAGCGGCTACTGTTTATGGGCCAGGAGGGCTGCGATGATCCATTTTCGAAAGCCTGTCGTGTGGTGGCACACCATTCCTACTCCTCAGGCAAGAGGTGGCTGAAGATCCAGGATAACGTGAAAAAGTGTCTTTTTTCTGAGGACGACTGGATCATCTGCGAAAAAGAATCCAATGAAGCTACGAAGCACAAGTCCAGTCTGATAGCATCGAACACGCTGTTCAAAGAGAAGAAACTTCTGCTCGACAACTTGATGGCGCTGGCCAGGACCGGGCAATATTGGGTGGCTACCACGGAGCTGGCGCACGGAGACATCCAGCTCCACACTTCCAAAAATGCCTTGGACTGGGACCGCTCTCTGCTTCCAAAGAACGTCAACGTCAACAAGCAGCAGAGCTTCACAGTTCTGGAGGACGCTTTGCAGTCTGTCTTCATGCATGTGACCACGAATCCTCTGCCAGGTGCCGAATACGGCTCTGTTCTCAAGTCGAACAGCCAGGGCACGCAATTCCAGGCTATTCTGGAGCATGTCAACCAGAACGACGGCGGCTATGTTGATTTTGAACGGGTTTCCGGTCTCGAGGGTGTGGTGGTGGCCAACGTGGTTTCAAATTATCAGGATTCCAGAAGCGGGGCCAAGAAAAGGATCCAGTCGAAAATCACCCACAATGACGGGTCGGAGTGGTCTCTCATAGTTCCTCCTGCGGTGGACTCAACCGGAAAACGGACTTGTTCAAAGATCTCTTTGGAAGACTGTTCGCTCCACCTGCATGGATTCACGGAACGTGCAGATTACAGAGACACCTTCTCGTCAGCTAGCGCTGTTGGCATGATGCTTGCTGTGGGGAACGTCGGGTCACAACTGGAAAGTTACTACGACGGCCATACCTTCTTGACAAAAGACGGAGGCGTAACTTGGACCGAGATCAAAAAGGGCGTGTATCAATGGGAATACGGCGACCAGGGGTCTGTGATTGTTCTCGTGAATGGTAAAGACAACACGAACGTCGTCAGCTATTCGGTCGATGAGGGTGATACCTGGGTTGAGTACGAGTTCACGGACGAGCCAGTGACGGTTGAAGACATTTCCACCGTTCCTGGGGACAACTCGTTGGTGTTTATGCTTTTCACCCGTGTTCCTCTCGCTCGGGGTGATAAAACCAGAGTGTTCCGCTTGGACTTCAGTCAGCTTCTGTCTTCCAGCTGCTCTGAGCAGGATCTTGAACAATGGACTCCAAAACACCCACTTCAATCGGACAACTGCTTGTTTGGCCACGAGGTTGAGTATACGCGCAAAATTCCCGGCCGTTTGTGTCGAGTGGGTAGTCAGGCGATAAGTCGGCCGAAAATTCTTCGAAATTGCAAGTGCTCGATCCAGGACTTCGAGTGTGACTTTAATTTCTACCGGGGACCAGATGGCACCTGCAAGCCTGTTCCAGGATACAGCGTTCCAAGCCGCAAAGATATCTGCAGTGCAGAAAACGCTCCTGAAGAGTATCTGCCTCTTACTGGATACCGCAAGATCCCGCTATCGACGTGCGAAGGGGGGTTGCAACTGGACAAAGGCGATGGCTACGTTTCATGCGAGATAGAGCCCATTGAGCAATTTGTTATGGGATCTAAAGTTCTATTGTGGATTTCGCTCGTATGCTTCACTATTTATGCGCTGGTTTTTGGTTATAAATGGCACAATGCCCGCCACGGAACTATCCACCTCGATGAAGACGGGGAGTTTATTTTTGAAGAAACCAACATTTATGAGGAGAGATGGAACCGTTTGATAGCTCGGATCAAAGGATTTGTGCGCTCCATCACTAGGTTCAGGAAAAAGAGTTTCCAGCCTGACAGTGAGGTAGAGCCCCAACTGGAACCTGAGCTAGATGAAGACTTCACTGAGTAACAGTTTCAATTCGTTTTTTGCTTTTTGCTGTCTGGCTCTTCGTCCAAATCGCCGTCCAAGTCGAGCTCCTCGCTACTGGACACCACATCATCTTCTTCTTGGTCTCCCAGCCCGGGAGCAGCCTCTGTATAATATTTAGTAGCATGAGGAAATAAGTCCTCGATGATCCACAATGCTAGGTCTTCTCCGTGTCTATATTCCTTTCCTGGTTTTTTCCCTGTCCAGCTGAAAAATGCAAAGAACGACTTCATCCCCGTTCTATAGCGCTTCTTGTCTACCGGTGTAAGCTCCCCCTTCGCCTTGATCGCCTGAGGATTGATCTCTTCCAATTCGCGGGGCCACTTGACCGCCACTGCATCCGAGATCAATTTTTCCTCGCCCGTCTCGGGGTCGGCAATTTTCTCAAAAAGCTTCTTAACGGATTGCGTTTCGATCTCACCATTAGGGGCCTCAAAAGCAAATGTGATGGAGAACTTCAACGGATCATCGTCAACAAGGTAATCCACGTATATTTCTTTGATGAACTCCAGGTATTTCATGTCTTCCGTCTGGATGTACTCCTGGAAATCCTCATGTTCGGCCAAGACGATGTACCAGAAACTGGGGATGTTGATAAACAAGGTACGTCTCTTCTCATAAACAGACTTTGATTTGGAGTATCTGAAGCGCTCCACCTCTTTTTCAACCTCATCCATCTCCAGCTCACAATCGGCAAGCTGGAATAGAACTTTCTCCAAAGACCTGACGTTAGGGTGCGGTTCAATTGACTTACTGTTCAGACATTGAGGAAATAACTTAAAAAAATAAAAATCAATTAAATTAATTTTCACTGATGCGCAGAAATATTAAGATTTAATCTTTGATTATATACTCGGCCAAAATCTCTTCATCTGTGGCACGCGAAACCGGCCATGTCACCTCCTTTCCTATGCCAATATTCACTAAACAACCATAACACACAGGGACCTCGCTCTTGACCTCGGTGGTGGCATTTTCAGACATCTGTTCGAGCCATGTTTTCGGATCCTGATAAACTGCTTCGTGACAGACAACGCAGCTCTCAGAAGATCCGTCTGGGGAATCAAGCTTGCTGCCTATTTTCACCACAGTGGAGATCACCTCAGGATACTCAGGCTCCACGTTTTCGAAATACTCATGTACGAGCTCGTTGATGGTCTTATTCTTAGCAGACTTGTGTCTCACCGACTCGTCGACAATAGCCAGATCTTTCACTTCGCACATGTCCAGGTACATTTTAATCTCGGTCAGGAGTACATCACGTAGCGGGTGGATAACATGGATGTCTTCTGAGCCGACTTTGAGCACCCCATCGGTCAATTTTGTCGCGATCTCCGACCCACGTCCTTTCACCGTCAACGAGAGAACTTCGTCTGCCAACCGTGTCATCCCGTGTCCATAGAGCACCACATCACATTTACTCGCAATAGCAGTCCGTAAAATAGTCTCCTGAATCACCTGGTCGGAGAAGTCTTGTCGTGAAGATCGGTCTTTGAATTGCTCCAATAATCCATCCAACTCCGGTATGGTGTCAACTGGACACCACTTCGAGGTGTAGTCCGACTCGATGACCACCTTCCCTGTTTTCTTGACATTTTTTGCATAAGAGGCTGGGTCTAGTGTGATGAATTCAGCCTCCACAGTCTCTAGAATGGTACGGTATCTTTCCTTCAGTTGATCTATTCTGCGTCTATCTTGGCCAACATGGACAACTAAAAGTTCGTAACCCTGAATAGCGCGCTTGTTGCCACACTGTTCCTCCAAATGACAGAGAACCATATCTAAAAGAGAAAGAGAAGAAATTCCAAAAGAAACTGGGAGAAGCACCCTTGGCCTGGGTGCTGTGGAAGAGCCATATTTCACCTTGAATTTTTCGTCCTGCATCTGTTTTCTCTGCTTGGTAAACAGAAATTTGCGAAAACACCCTCCACAGAAATGGTCTTTCCGCGAGACAACCATACATGGCTCCTTCCGACACCGCTTGCACTGATCGGACTGTAGACACTGCATTGTGCTATATTAAAAACTTTTTTGTGGCTGTGTAATAAATTTATTGAAAAATAGCGT
Source organism: Ogataea nakhonphanomensis (assembly GCA_030564965.1). Taxonomy (NCBI): domain Eukaryota; kingdom Fungi; phylum Ascomycota; class Pichiomycetes; order Pichiales; family Pichiaceae; genus Ogataea; species Ogataea nakhonphanomensis. The sequence goes on from JAJMAN010000002.1 coordinate 703,698, forward strand.
AAGCAACTAGCGTTTTAGTCCATTAGTTATTTCCAATGGCTGAACAACCTATTGACAATAAAAAGCTGAGGCGTGATGATCTGGCTGCAGAAGATCGCGAGGAGTTTGTCCAGAAGAGCGATTCTCAAATAAATCTGAAGTTCTACCCGGACACGCCTACTAGACGGACACATAAAGACGCCTTCATTGCCAAGTTACCGTCCAAATTTTACGACCCCTGCGCCAAGTCGTCACAGATGGCCATCAGATGCATGGAGACACATGATGAGGACTACAAAGAAATATGCTCGGAGTATTTCCGTGCGTACCGGGAGTGCAAGAAGGAGTGGATGAAAGAGCGCAGAAAAGACGGAGGAATATGGTGAGGTTAAAAAAAGCTGTAAATAGTGTGTCTTGGGAAAGACAATGCGATGTATTGTCTCATGAATAGCTAAATGAATATAGAGACCCAAAAAGGTTATGTTTGTTGGAGTAGTTGGGACTGAATTTGAGCACTTTGGTGTGATCGTGATTGAAATTGATGTTATCGTTGTAATACTGCACTAGCGCATCTTTGAGTTCCAGGTCGTCCTCTTCGTGTTGTCTGTTTTTGCGTTGGCCAATGGATGGGAAGGACGAGCCCATCACCACAGAGAGAGGCATGGAAACGTCATAAGCACTAGGCTTCCTCTCCGGTTTGGGCATGTAGAGGTTTGGATTGGTGATTAGATTCAGCAGAAGAAGCTCTTGGATCCTTTTGCGCTCACATTGTTTGTTATTCTCCACGTACTCCTTGAACATTTGGTACTGCAGCGAGTCTGTCTGGCCTTTGACATCGTCCTGACTGCCTCCATTGAATAACCGATATATTTTCAAAAATGTCTGGTAGTCTTCAAACAGCTCTCCATCGTTCTCTGCAGAGCTCCAGTTATTTTTGTCCAGGTTCCCAGAAATCAAATATAGTTCGCCCGTAAGCCTGTTAATTGACACGTACATGTGGAGCTTGAATTTGTTTCCGTTGTTCTTGTACAACTTCTTGGCCAAAACGTGTCCGCGACGGTGGTTTTGTTGCTCCCGATTCATGTTGCGCTCGAAAAGCAAGTTTTCAATGCGACGAGATCGACCACTGGAAAGCTCCACATCATAGAGTTCGTCTATGTCTAAGTCTTCGTCATTTTCGTCGTCCTCCTCATCCAAAGCATCTTCTTCTTCGCCTAAATTCTCAATGATAAAATTGCGCTCAATTTCGTCGTCACTAAAATCTGAGTCTGTTGAGTATCCATCTCCTGCACTCTCTGGGTGCAGCTGAAACTGCTGCGGAATTTCCGAATCATGTCTCCATTGCTGACGAGAAACCAGATAGTCCAGGAGACGGATTCTTCGGGCACGGTTCTCGTCCCTTTGCCGTAAATTCTCCATAAATTGCTGATGTCCCGTGCCAAATATAAAGCCTCTTGTGCTGTCGTGGTTGTAGTATTGCGTGCGCCCCATGTGCGACAGAGGAGCCGAGAGACTTCCAGGAGCACTGGAGATTGTGTCCAGCGACGGTACACCTGTCCCCGTCCCCGATCCTGTATAAGTAGTCAAAGGCTTTAATCTACGACGCCGCTTGTATCTCATGTCATTTCTAATTCGCAGATCACTATCCGAGACTCGCGAGTCTTTCAATAAATCCTCCAGATCCATTTCTAATTTGATGAGGATGAAATTCTCCATTACCAGCTCCTGGCAGCGAGGACAAACTAACAGGTTTTCCGGGTTGTTGGGGGTTTTCCTCTTTCCTCCAGGAGGAGTGGGTGGAGCTGGAGTGTTGACGAATTCGTTGAAGGGCGGCAAGTCAAACCATTTGGCAAGACATTTATAGATGCAACCCTTATTGCCACACATATTGGCAACCTTGTTGAAGATCGAGGTGCTAGGGAATTTGGTGTCCTTAGCTTGCGTCAGAGGGTCTGATCGTTGCCCGTTGCTTTTTAAATACCCGAATTTGTCCAGATAAAATGGTTTCCAGTTCGGGTCGTCATTATTCATGCGCTTATGTCTTCCAATATACTTGCGGAAATCTTTATCGAAACACAGAGTGTTTCGTAGAAGATTGCTGAAAACAGAGCCTTCAATACCCAGCTTGGTGCTCTCATTACTGCGCAGATCGGTCTCAAGAAAATCCACAATTTTACCGCAAAAGTCGATTCCAGCCTGGCCGGTCTGGATGGTTCCCTTGATTTTCGACTCGTTCTGGAAGAGTTCTGTGAACTTGAGTTCTGTGCTGATTCCGTCCTCGTTTTGCAAGATGTATGTCATTCCTGGCTGAACAAAACTAGACCTCTGCACACCACCCGGCAAGCTGGCGGCCCCCATTTGCGAGAAGGTGCGCTTTCCCAAAGCTGGGCGTGGACTTGAAGCCTCTAACCGCTTTTCGGCCATGTTTTTGTTCATCAGCCCCATCAGTCCCAGTCTGCGTATCATTGCTGACAAATCGTCGTTGATACAATGCTCGGCATGGCTCTTAAAAAAGCTGGTGGTCACCGCATTGAAGGGATCCTTTGTTAGCACACGGGGTATAATGTTCATGTTATCGGTGTTGGACCAGCGTATGTGATCATGCGACCCTTCCAGGTCATTCAGATCCGCCAGACTTGCCCTTGCGCTTGTTTCTGGAGGCGACGTCATGGATATTCGTGCTCTTCTGTTCCCTGCCAGTGGAATGCGCACCCGGAATGAATTGAACTGCTCATTCAACAGGTTGAGATCCTCTGCACTCCGGGGGCTATTGCTGCTGGAATTATCTCTGTGCTGTGATCCTTCACTCGAAGGCATGTTTCAGGAATTATGTCCTGTCTTTAATAATGATTTATTTTGCGCTTGTATAGAACTCCTATTTCTTGCCTTGAATATATTAAATAATGTGATATCGCACGAATTATTATGACAGTTTATCTTGCTATTTAAGAGCTGCAGACGGACCAGTCGAAATGGCCAGTTGGAGTAACCGGAACAATGCAGCATCAATTCTGTATAGCAAATCTTGGGGCAAGCTAAGATAGGCACCAAACTCCTCTGCCATTTGCCCCATCCTGCTAAGGCCGATCTGCAACCATCAAAACCGGGTAATTAAATGCCCAGAGGGTTGTTGCAGGAAAATTCTCAAAAAAACACTTAGTTCAAAATATTTTGCTTCTTTCTTCTTCACGGTAAGTACGATGGGACGATAATTTTGACTGTGTGCTTGTGTTGCATCGTTTTGTGCGTTGCAGACGTGTACAGTTGTTTGTCGGCTTCTTTGGTGTTGCTGGACTGAATGGGGTTCTCCTTCAGCTAATCCACTGGGTGTTTTACGCTTGAGACAAAGGGCCTATACAAGCTGATGAAAACCTTGCAGCCAGCATAAAATTGGCTCTCTTCACGCTCAGAACTCAACTATACGGAATTTTGCATGCTAGATAAAACTTACCAGGTCAGGCTTTGATTTGGTTCAAATGTTCTTATTTATGTCTGTTTTTCCGGTTAGTGGCCTTTTTGAGCCGTGGAGACCGAGCAGAATGCTGTCCTGTGGTATCCGACGTCTCAACCGCACAGGTAACTCATCCTTGTTTCCGTGGCTGTGTGAGCGTTTTGGCGTGCCCTGACACGCGAAATCTGTCTGTTCTTTGAGGCACTGCATTTTGCGGGCTTGCTGGCATAATCCAGTATAATTACATGCAATTATTACATGCAATTCAGTGCCAATCGCGGCAATAAGCATCTAGCAACCCCTGTTTTCCGGTCTGACACTGCTTTTCTCGACCTTTGTATTTCCAGATCAACAAAAATCAAAAACTCGCCGTTTTTCTGCTCGTTTCCTCTGCTCTTCTATCCCTCTAGTCGCTCCCCAAACCCTGTAATTCGTTTGTATCGCCCTTGTCAATCTCCTTCGATTACCCTCCCTGTTGATTTTGTGAACGGGCTGTAAATTTTTTTCATTTAGGCCAGGTTACTACTGTTTACAACATCCAGTTCAACCCAATAAATTGGCACTTTCCTTTGACTGAAAACTGCCCAGCACATTCTCGCCTTTTAGAAGAAACGGTAATCTGTGTGCTAGAGTGCTAGAAATCGTTCAACAGTTGAAAGTATCGGGCACTATTTTTGCATCGATACGTAAACATACAGTACATTAGTCGTGTACAACAGTTTCAGGGGCTTTCCCAACAAACATGTCCACAGATATACGCTCTGAGATAGAAAGCAATCCTGAATTGTACGGTCTTCGTCGATCTGGGCGCTCGAGATCGAAACCTTTGGGCCTGGCTGATTATTCGGACGCGGACGACGACGATTATTCTGGAGAAAAAGGTCAGGCCCATCGCCCGTTTTCTGGGGACGAGGCTGCTCTGGACGAGGATATGGTAGACTCGGACGATTCGGAGTATGGAGGCAAGAAAAAACGTGGACGTCCTAGGAAGAAGAAACTGCCTACTTTCAAATCATCAGAGGAGTTTCCCGGATTCACCGAGCTTCGGCTGTCCAACAGGAACAACAAAAGTGTGAATTACGCGATGGATGTTGACGACGACGAGTTCCTGGAGTCCGGCGAAGAGGACGGTGCAGCGTACGGCGAGTATTACTACAACGAGCCTGCCGAGGTTGTTCCCGAGGACGCTATCGACCAGGTTTTGGATCACCGAGTTATTGGCGAAGATGCTAGCGGGTCTGAGGAGGACGAGTCCAGTGTTGACAAGGACATACTTGCCAACGGCGACCCCAAAAAAGATTTCGAGTACATGATCAAATGGGTCGAGATGTCTCACCTGCACAACACTTGGGAGACATACGCGAGCCTCAAGGCCAGAAACCTGAAGGGCATGAAGAAAGTGGACAACTACATCAACCTGTACATTATAAACGACCGAGAGATCAGAAGAGATCCATTTGTGACTCGGGAAGATATAGAACAGATGGATCTGGAGAACGAGACCAGGAAGGAGAACCTGCTGGAATACAAAAAGGTGGAGCGTATTGTGGATAGTGAGAGAGTTGTGCTGGACTCGGGGGAGTCTGAGATCAGATATCTGGTGAAATGGAAGCGTCTCAATTATGACGAGTGCACTTGGGAGTCGGGTAGCGAGATTGCTCCATTGGCCCCACAAGAGGTGACCAAATTCCAGAACAGACAGAACTCCAAGATTCTGCCGGGTTTTTCTGCGTCGTACGGCTCCAACCGGCCGCGTTTTGAGAAGCTCACGTCCCAGCCGCTATTCATCAAAAACGGAGAACTGAGAGACTTCCAGCTGACTGGTCTCAACTGGATGGCTTTCTTGTGGTCCAGAAACGAGAACGGAATTTTAGCAGACGAAATGGGACTGGGAAAAACCGTCCAAACGGTGTCGTTTTTGTCGTGGCTGATATACGCCAGAAGACAGAACGGTCCTCATCTCGTTGTTGTTCCCCTGTCCACTGTTCCTGCGTGGCAGGAGACTTTCGAGAAATGGTCTCCCGACGTGAATGTGATATACTACATGGGAAACACCAAGTCTAGAAAAGCGATCCGCGATAATGAGTTCTATGTTGGTGGAAACCGCAAGAAGGTCAAGTTCAACGTGCTTCTGACCACGTATGAGTATATTTTGAAGGACCGCTCCGAACTGGGAAGCTTCAGGTGGCAGTATTTGGCTGTTGATGAAGCCCATCGGCTGAAGAACGCTGAGAGTTCGCTCTATGAAAGCCTGAGCGAGTTCAAAGTGGCCAATAGATTGCTAATTACAGGTACTCCCTTGCAAAACAACCTTAAGGAACTGGCTGCTCTGTGCAATTTCCTGATGCCCGGGAAATTCCAGATAGACCAGGAAATTGATTTCGACACCCCTAACAGCGAGGCCGAAGGGTACATTAAGGCGCTCCAGGCAGAAATCAAGCCTTTTATTTTGCGCAGATTGAAGAAAGACGTCGAGACATCGCTTCCAGGAAAAACAGAGAGAATCTTAAGAGTGGAACTCTCTGATATTCAGACCGAGTACTATAAGAACATTCTGACGAAAAACTACGGTGCCCTGAACCAGGGCTCGCGTGGGTCCCAGATATCGTTACTCAATATCATGGCAGAGCTCAAAAAGGCTTCTAACCATCCATATTTGTTTGACGGGGTAGAGGACCAGGTTCTCGCAAAAGTTGGGTCGCACTCCAGGGAGAACATCCTGAAGGGTTTGATCATGTCGTCGGGAAAAATGGTTCTTTTGGACCAGCTTCTCAACAAGCTTAATAGAGACGGCCATAGAGTTCTTATTTTCTCACAGATGGTGAGAATTCTCGACATCATCGGAGACTACCTACTGCTCAAGGGACACACATTCCAAAGACTGGACGGTACCATCAACTCCCATAAAAGAAGACTGGCCATAGATCATTTCAATGCGGAGGGTTCCAAGGACTTTGTGTTCTTGCTGTCCACCAGAGCTGGTGGTCTGGGTATCAATTTGATGACTGCTGACACGGTGATCATTTTTGACTCAGATTGGAATCCTCAAGCCGATTTGCAGGCCATGGCCAGGGCCCATCGTATTGGTCAGAAAAACCATGTCATGGTGTACAGATTTGTCTCTAAGGACACCGTCGAGGAGCAGGTTTTGGAGCGTGCTAGAAGAAAGATGATTCTGGAGTATGCCATTATTTCGCTCGGTATCACCGACAACAACAAGTCCAAGACCAAGACCGAGCCAACGTCGGGAGAACTCAGTGAGATTCTCAAGTTCGGCGCCAGCAACATGTTTAAGTCGAACGACAACCAGAAAAAGCTCGAAAACCTGAACTTGGAGGACGTGCTTAATCATGCAGAGGATCACGTGACCACACCGGACCTGGGCGAGTCGAACCTGGGAGGTGAGGAGTTCTTGAAGCAGTTTGAGGTGACCGATTACAAGGCAGATGTTGATTGGGATGACATCATCCCTGACGACGAGCTCAAGAAGATCAAGGAGGACGAAGAGAAACGGAAGGAGGAAGCTTTCTTGCAGGAGCAAATTGAAATGGCATCCAGACGTAGAAACGCAGCCGTGAAACGGCCTGAGTATGACGAAGCCGACGAGGAGGAAGCTCCTTCCAAACGCCAAAAGAAGTTGGACATGAACAACTTGACCGAGTCGCAGATCAGAAATGTGTACAAGGCTATTTTGCGTTATGGCGACATCAGCAACCGTTTGGAAGAGCTGGTTGCTGACGGAACTCTGCCGAACAAAAAGATCCAGATTTTGGACCAGTGTCAGCGTGAAATCACGGAAACCAGTGCGAAGTTGGTTGCCGAGTATGAGTCCAAGCGGGCTGAAGAGCTTAAGGAGCTGGAGCAGAAGGCCAACGAGGAGAAGGAGCAGATTGCTAAGCTCTCTCCGCGTTCAGACGGCCAGCCACACCCTACGCCAGCCATGCAGCTGTTCAGCGCGCGCAAACGTGACAAGAAGGCCATTTTGTTTGACTACAAGGGAGTAAAGAACATGAATGCGGAGGTGGTGATGAACAGACCGGAGGAGCTCAAGTTCCTGCGAAGCGTCATTCCGAAGTCCGACCCGATGAAATTCAAGCTCACGAAAGAGCCTAAGCCTGTGAATGGCTGGTCGTGCAAGTGGACATCAAAGCAGGACACCATGTTGCTGATCGGTGTGTACAAGTTTGGCTACGGTGCATGGATCCAGATCAGAGACGACCCGATCTTGAACTTGCAGAATATGATGTTCTTGGAGGCACCTCCTGTCGGTGCTTCCAAGGAAGAGAAAGAAAAGCTGAGCAAGCGTATTCCGGCGTCGATTCATTTGGTCAGACGCACAGACTACCTGCTGGGCTTCCTCAAAGAGGTGCAAGGCGCCTCCAGCTCATCTGCTGATGTCAAAGAACCTAAAAAGCCAAGCCGTTCCAAGAAAGTGGTCAAGAAATCCAACACTCCAGATCCAGACTCCAAGACAAGCACCCCCAAGCCTTCTGGTTCCGCGGTTTCTTCTCCCTCTCTTTCTCAGCCCACACTCTACCAGGTGATGAAGAACTCCAAAAGCTCGTCGCCAGATGCTCCTAAGCAGAAAAAAAGACCCGTTTCGGGCGGTTCGGATACGGATAATGACCTGCTCAAACCAGTGGAGAAGTACCTCAAGATTTGGGAGAGCAAGGGGAAAGGACTGGACAAGACAGAATGGGGATCCAAACTCAAAAGCTCGCTGATCAACATTGGTAACCAGATCGAAAAAGTGTCCAAGAATAACTCGGAACTAAACTCGGAGCTGTGGACTCTCGCACAGAGGTCGTGGCCAAATGCTGGGGTCAGTGCGGAGCTGATCAAGAAGATGTACCTTAAGAAGGTCAGCCACTCGAAGTAGGTGATAGCTACCTTTAGTCGCGTCTTTTCTGTCAATATCGACCACGGTCACTATTTCCCTTTTGAGACATATAGCGTTGAGTAAAAAAAAATTTTCAGCAAAAAATACAAGAGCATTGAAAATAAAAGTAGGTTTTTTTGGATCTTATTCTTATTAAACTACCAGTCTTTTGACCTTTAAACAAATAAGTTATACATCCATCGCCAAGTTTGCTTGTGTCCAAGTTAAACTAGGAGTATAATTTACCGCTTTCAATCAAAAAAGTACAAAAAAAGTCAAAAAAAGCTAAAAACTTAAAAAATCACATAACTACTTGAACCCTTCAACCGTGTTCAATTTTGTCTGATTAATAACAGTTCGCACCATGTCATCTGCAGAAATCAACCAGCTAACCGAGAAAACCGACAAATTGTCTGTTGCAGAGCCAGCTACTGCTGAAACCCCAGCTACTACTGCTGAGGAATCGTCTACCGCTGAATCCACCCAGAATTCCGAAACTCTTGCTTCTTTGTACGTGGGAGAGCTTGATCCTTCTGTTACTGAGTCCGATTTGTTTGAGGTTTTTTCTCCAATCGGTCAAGTTTCTACCATCAGAGTCTGCAGAGACGCTGTCTCCAAACAATCTCTTGGTTACGGTTACGTGAACTACCAGTCTCATGAGGACGGTGAAAAGGCCATGGAGGAGCTGAACTACAGTCTGATCAAGGGAAAGGCTTGTAGAATCATGTGGTCTCAAAGAGATCCTTCTCTTAGAAGAAATGGTTCCGGAAACATCTTCATCAAGAATCTGCACCCAGCTATTGACAACAAGACCTTGCATGACACTTTCTCTGCTTTCGGAAAGATCCTGTCCTGTAAGATTGCCACTGATGAGAACGGAAACTCCAAGGGATTCGGTTTTGTCCACTACGAGGACTCCGAGTCTGCTCAAGCTGCCATTGAGAACGTTAACGGTATGCTGTTGAACGACCACGAGGTGTATGTTGGTCCTCATCTTGCTAAGAAGGACAGACAGTCCAAGATGCGTGAGCTGATTGCTAACTTCACCAACGTTTACGTCAAGAATATCAACTTGTCGTGGGATGAGGACAAATTGAAGGAGACTTTTACTCCATTTGGTCCTGTCAGCTCAATCTTTTTGAGCAAGGACGAGTCTGGAAAGTCTAGAGGTTTTGGTTTTGTCAACTTCGAGAACCACGAGGACGCAAAAAAGGCTGTTGACGAGTTGAATGATAAGGAGATCGAAGGTCAAAAGCTCTATGTTGGAAGAGCGCAGAAAAAGAGCGAGAGACTCGAATCTTTGAAGCACCAATACGAAGCTGCCAGACAAGAGCAACTCAACAAATACCAAGGCTACAACTTGTTCGTCAAGAACTTGGATGATACCATTGATGATGCTCAATTGGAGGAGGAGTTCAAGCCTTACGGAACCATTACTTCTGCTAAGGTTATGCTTGACGAGGCAGGAAAATCAAAGGGATTCGGTTTTGTTTGCTACAGCTCGCCAGAGGAGGCTACCAAAGCCATCACCGAGATGCACCAAAGAATGGTGGCAGGAAAGCCATTGTACGTTGCTCTTGCCCAAAGAAAGGAGGTGAGAAGATCTCAACTTTCTCAACAAATTCAAGCCAGAAACCAAATGAGAATGCAACAGGCTGCTGCTCAAGGTGGAATGGGTCAATTCGTTGCTCCGATGTTTTACGGACAGAACCCAGGTTTCATGCCACCAGGAGCTAGAGGAGCTCCATTTGCAGGTCAGCAGATGATGATGCAACAAGGCATGCCAAGACCAGGACAAGGTGTTCCTGTTAACCCAGGCCAGTTCAGAGTTGGTCCTAACGGACAACCTGTTCCAATGTACATGCAACCTGTCTTCAACGAGTACCCACAAAACGGAAGAATGCCTCAACAGAGATACTACCAAGGTGGAAGACCAGGTCAGCAGCAAGCTGGTCCAAGAAGTGGAAAGCGTGAGGACGGTGCCGCTCCATCTTTAGCTCAAGTTCTTCCACAATTCCCTCCAGAACAACAAAAGAGAATGCTTGGAGAAGAATTGTACCCACTCATTGTCGCCACTGGTAAGGCTCAAGACCCAGAAGCTGCTGGTAAAATCACCGGTATGATGTTGGAGATGGACAACCAACAAATTTTGGCCCTGCTGGAGGACAGAGAATTGTTCAACAGTCAATTCGATGAGGCTTTGTCTGCTTACGAGGAGTACAAGAACAAGGAGGCTAGCGCCTAATTTGGTTGATACAGCTGCGTGTTGCATTTGCTAGCAAGTTGATTGTGCAACAATTGTTCATACTGCTTAAATGTATTGTTTTTATCTCCAGTATGTGTATCTCTACAGTTTTCCCAGAAAGCTGAAATCGGCCTCTGTGTCACCTGCAAGCCAGACAGCATGGTTTGTGACGTCTTTCCATAGATCAATGTCCTCTGCGTCTGCCACCATATTTTCCAGATCTGGGACATCACTAAGATTTGCCAGAGATGGAAGCAAGGACGGCGAAAAAAACTGTGAGTGGTTTGGGGTTGTTGCTGTCATTGGAGACATCGAGTCCCTGAAAAATGAGTTTTTAGGGCCCGAGTCACCATCAAAGTTCATCGTCGGGGCCTGTTTGCGGACAAAAGCGGAGCTAGCAAAATCAGGCGTCGGGTTATCGACATTGTCCGAGTGTTTTCTAACGAGATCTGCATTTTTTCCATTGAAATCTAACAAAGACATCAGCTTGAGTATCTGGTCACGTCTGAGGGCCGCTGGATGGTTTCCCAGATTGCGCATCTTGGTGAACATAATTAATGCATGGTCCAGGTGATCCAAGGTTGCGTCGTGGACCCCAAATGTGGCATTAAACAGGACCAGTGTCGCCGTTGAAGTGAACAGATATTCCCTGTCCATGTAGCCAAATAGTGCGAGCATATTCTCGGGAACAAGGGCCCACAGTGACCGGATAGTGTTGATGGAGCCCTGGAAACAGGCGTTGAGCAGGGCCAGCACAGTGGACGAGTATTTGGACAGATCAAGGAAAGCTCCGGCGTCGGGTTTGCGAGAACGCAGATTCAGTAGCACAAAATGGAACAACAACGGTCTCACGGCAAGATTGATTCCCTGAAAATACTCGGTCATCATGTTGACCACCAGACGATTGACGCTTATTTCTGCCTGCTGGAAATCGCAGTTCACGTACTCAGGAAGAGCTTTTTTCCAATTAAACAGGCTCATCACAAGCTCGTGGACAATGGGTAAAATGTTGCTAGACGGCTGCCGCGTGTATAGTTTTCTCAGAATATTGGCATTTATTTGGGTGATTTTCACACAGTTGCGAATGAACTCGGCCTCAGGATATATGTAGTTCTCACAGCCTTTAGGGGGATCAGACATGTCAAAGTCATCAGGTAGTTCGGTGGAAATATCGTCATCTGTCAGCGATAAAGGGAGACCTGCTTTCGATGCAAGCATCCGCTCGAAAATGTACACGGTCCACCACAGACGCCGTCTGTGTTCCAGTTCGTAACGATTCAGGGAGTCTTTACCTACATCCACGTGGAAGCCCAAGATCAGCGACGCACGGAGCGCATTTCCAAAATAAAAGTACGACGCAATGGTACAATCGGCCACCTGTAAGTAAAATGCGTACAGAAGAAGAACCTCGATCCCTCCCTTTTTGGCGCAGTTATCGATGGCCCCGCTGGAAAATAGTGCTGTGAAAAGCTCACTGGCTTGCATGAAGTATCCAGACCCCGGCAGACGTGCTGTTTTGTCCATTTTCTGTCTTTTGCGCTTATCGTTGATTTTGTAGCCGTTGAGGTCATTCACTGTTCCCAAGTATATTTCACCCACCGCAAAGATCAGTAGAATCTTGCAAAACCACATGGTTTCAAGTATGGACCTTTCCAGACCTTCTCCCCCGAAATCGGGCTTTCCCCCTGTTCCATCGTCGTTATAGATACGCCTCAGGTTTTCCTTCACCAGTCCTTCGTTGAAAAAATAGAAACAGCCATCGTTATACGAGATAAAAGTGTCCACCAATAACATAGCATAACTATAGCTAGGAAGTGCAAAGTTGACATTGATGCTGGATCTTGACGGGGTCTGGCCCAGCATAATTCGATAAGCGTTTCCCTCACGCTCCAAGATTGTATCCCCCAGAGAGCTAAGCTCGGAAGTCTCCAAAGACTGGGAACTTCTGCTGTTCATCAAAGGTGCAACCAGTCTATTAATTTCCAGCCCAAAAAGAGTCATTGACGAGTTACCTATGTAGAACCCTTCGCCGGTTCTGGAATGGATCATACTGCCGTACTTGTCCAAAAATGGCGGAATCACCTCGTTCGCAGTTTTCTCGCCGTTTTTATCGTGGTTCAGCAGCTGGCTGATGTTCATGTTTGGATTATTTGTGACTGATTGTTTGATCAAATCTGAATCTGAAGACTTGGATTCCTCTTTCGAATCAGTCTTGCTGGCCTTCATTGCACTGCGCAGGTTAGCATTTTCGATCTTGAGACGAGATATCTCATCGTGGAGCTTGCCCAGATATTTCATGGAAATCACTACCTTGGCTTCTCCTTCTGTGTACTGGCAGTCTGAATTCGACGTCTCACAGCGCTTGCAAGGCGGACCTGCCCCGTCGCATTTGATATGACGCTTACGACACCGCTCGCACGCAATATTCGACCGTTTGGCCCGTCCAGGATTCTCGTCTGACCCCATGGAACCAACCAAGAATATATCTATCTAGAGATTAATATTTTTTTATTAGTCTGTCTACACAGCCGTCTGATTTCAAATAGCAGTTTTTTCCAACTTGTCTGCAACGTCCTCAGCTTTCTCGGCTTCCGCGCCACCCTTGGCACCAGGATATCTGGAGCCTCTGTCCTTCACCTTCTTGGCCTTCTTCTTTTCCTCGACAGGAGCGGGATAACCCTTGGCCTCAGCCTCCTGGAACTCTGGGTTCTGTTTGAACTCCTCGATGATAGGGGCCAGGAGCTCGTTAATGGCATCGGAGACTCCGGCCTTGAGATCAACAGGACTGAGCTTCTCCTCCTTGAAGGCCTCCTTCAGCTCCACAAACGATGCAAATGAAATGTCTCCACCGTACTTCTCGGGCCTTTGAACAAAAAACTCAAACTTGCCTTTTCCATGCTTGAGTTCGTATATTGGTGCCAACACGTACTCTACGAACGACAGAAGACCATTTTCTTCAACGTTTCCCGGCGCACAGAATGCAGATCCGATCTTCTTCTTCACCACCTTAGGCTCTTCCAGGATGTCGATCTTGGAGTTAGGGTCCGAAGCCGACATTTTTCCACCTTGTCCCAGTCCTGGTACCATAGGGTTCATCAAGTGCGCTCTTTTCTTGTAACCCAAGGATTGCAGGTTCTCCTCAGCAAGAACAAAAATCTTACGTTGGTCAACACCACCAAATTGCGCGTCACAACCCAGGTACTGTTCGTCCAGGGCCTGCATCAAGGGGTAGATCAGGCCAGAAAGAAGCGGGTTGGCAACCTGTTTCACGACCTCGGCACCAGCTCTCTTGGCCTCGTGCGTAGTCACGGAGTTCGAAAGCTTGAAAAGATCCATTGTGTAGTCTGCTCCCAATTGGTACTCCGATCCGGTAACAAAACGCAGCTTTTCAATAGGAACGTTGATGGATCTGAGAATACTTTTCACCACACACTCGTAGTACTTGGCTCTGTAGCCAACGACTTCCAGAGGGGCCTTCATGTTGTCCAGAAACGCGTGGAGATCGGCCAGAAGAACCGTCACCTCGCAGCCTGCCTTCAAGAAGTGCGCCAGTTTGGTCATTGGAACAAAGTACCCACAGTGAGGCTTTCCAGTAGGAGCTGTACCCCAATAAATCTTGAGTGGGCGTTTCTCCTCCTCAAGCACATGCTTGATGATTTGCGGGTTGAGCACCTCCTTGAGATTCTTGGTAATCCACTCGTATTGCTCTTGGGGGTCAGTTGCAACTTCAGCCATGACTAAATTTTACAACTTGTTTTTCGACACTGGAGCTTTTTCAATAGACCAGAATAAATTAGTTACACAGCGTCGATCGACGCAAGTACAAACTCGTCTACAAACCACTTGTGGAACCGGAGGTCTTGCACCAGCTCGGGGTGGAACGAGGTACCCAGAATATGGCCCTGTCTGACAGCAACTGTCAGCTGGTTTCCGTTTCTGTGCACACTCGAGAGTGTTTCCACAGGTGCGCTGTTCTTTTTGTGCAGCGGAGCAGCCACGCTAGAGTCCGAGACAGTAGCAGCATCTGGGCCCATCACGTGCGTCACGACAGGAGCCCGAATGAAAATACACGGAAACTTATCTATTTCGAGGGTCGGAAACTGCAGTTCTTGCTCAAACGAGTCTATCTGCCTGCCAAACGAGTTTCTCTCGATGCACACGTCTAGTCCGCCGAGAACCCTGAACTGATGGTCTCCCAGGTCAACCTTGGTGTTGTTCACCTGGTTAGCAATCAGAATCAGGCCAGCACAGGTTCCCCAGACAGCAATTGAGCCCGACTGAATGAGCTGAGAAAGCGGTTTCAGGAGTTTTGTTTTTTGTAAAAGGATAGAAATGGTGGTGGACTCTCCACCACCAATTATGATTCCAGATAGCCCATCCAGATCCCTCGGTTCTCTTACTTTGCGCGTGCTAAAATGGAATCTGGAGTATTTGGGAGCACAATTGAGCTCGTCAAACAGTTTGTCCAAATGGGACAGATGTTCCCTGAAAGCGCCTTGCAAGCACAGAACACCAACAACAACCTGTATGTGAGTCATTCTAGAGCAAGGAGCGGCAACTGCGAGATCCGTGATTTATATGCTATCATCGGCTTTCGTATCCGAACCCAAAATATTTGGATATCGGACATGAAAAAGATTTCCCTCTCAAACCGAATATTTCATACGGGACATGAACCGCAACTTGGGGTATAAATACCGCTGCCTGGTCTATTCCAAACACATTACACAGAATGACCAAGGCAACTTTCCAACAAAAGGCGGGTTTGGCTCAGATGCTAAAAAATGGAGTTATCATGGACGTGACCAACGTCCAGGAAGCATTGATAGCCGAGAAGGCAGGAGCTGTTTCTGTGATGGCTCTAGAACGGGTTCCTTCTGATATCAGACGGGAAGGCGGTGTTGCGCGGATGTCAGATCCACAGATGATCAAAGATATCATGAATGCGGTGTCCATTCCCGTGATGGCGAAGGTCCGTATTGGACACACCGTGGAGGCAGAGCTTCTCGAGTCGTTGGGAGTCGACTTCATCGACGAGTCCGAGGTTTTAACAGTAGCTGACAGACAGTTTCACGTGAAAAAGTCCGACTTCAGTGTTCCGTTTGTTTGCGGGGCAAAAGACCTGGGGGAGGCCTTGAGACGAATTGAGGAAGGAGCAGCTATGATCCGTACCAAGGGAGAAGCAGGAACGGGGGATGTGAGCGAAGCAGTGTACCACATGCGTCAAATCACCAGCGAGATCGACGAGGTGTGCCAGGAATGCTCGGTGTTGAAAGAAAACCCCAATGACGTCGAGGGCTTGAAGAAGCTCCGTGCTCTTGCTACCAAAGTTCGCGTGAAGCCAGAAACCGTTCTGGATCTAATCCAGAGCGACGGCAAGCTCCCGGTGGTGAATTTTGCCGCTGGCGGAGTGGCCACACCTGCGGATGCTGCGTTGTGCATGAAACTCGGGTGCGACGGGGTGTTTGTTGGATCTGGTATTTTCAAGAGTGCCAATCCTGAGAAGCTGGCGAAAGCGATTGTCGAGGCTGTGAACTGCTACGATGAGCCCGCCAAGGTGCTAGACTCGAGCTTCAACCTCGGGAAGCTCATGTTCGGAGTGCAGGTTAGCGGTCTGAAGGCGGAGGAAAAACTGTCTAACAGAGGATGGTAATTTATTGTTCTTTGGTATATCTTTTTAAATTCTGGTCCAGCGATGCAGAACTGTAGATATTGCGCTCCTGAACGCGTTCGGGGGTATATTTTAGCTCCAGCGTCGAGTATGTGTCTGATTCGGCAGAGTACCACTCGTTGGTAGAAAATTCCGATTCCTTGACAGTGGGGGCTTTGAGAGCCAATTCGCGAGGATAAGGCACTTCGAGGTCCTCCTGCGCCAAGCTGCTCACATCTTTGAAAGGATCGTCAGGTTCGCTGGCAATAGACTCCACGGATTCATTGGTGGCCTTGAAGGGGTCTTTCGCGAAAGGATGTTTCGGGTTGCGTTGCAGGGTGTCAGCTTTCTGCATCTTGTTGATCGAAAAGCTGGAACTGGATACATTGGCGGATCCAGCGTACGGTTTTCTGTACAGCTTTTTGAGCGGGTCCACCGTGTTCTGGCGAACTGGCTCGCGGAACGGATCTGAGACCAGCGACGTCTCGGACTTCAGGGCAAGCGGTTTGTCGATGGTCTTCTCCAAAACGCTGTAATCATGTTTCAGGGAGTTCTTCTTATCCTGCGACTTCTTTTCGTGTTTGTCGTAGAGTTCGATGACGCTATCTGCGACCAATCTTCTGCAGTACTTCTTGAAAGAGGTGCCGTGCTCTGAGCGGATCGTGTTCACCACATAGAACGAGCCCAAAATCAGCACTATGTACTTGATGGTGAAGATGATCCAGACAATAAAAGAGAAGGTCATGAATGACAACAGCATGGCCTCCTTTTTATTGGTGTGGGCGATATCAACAACAACATCAAAGATCTCGCTGGAGGTAAACGAGTTCGATATGGAATACGCAATGGTGGCTCCGTTCAGAAGCTGTCTCGGGGTGTCGGCAAAAAGCCACAGATAAATGTTGAAATAATAGAAGCGGTAGGCCATGAGAGAAAACCAGTCAAAGGTGGACTTGGTGGTGGATCTCTCGTAGATGCAGAAGCGTTCGTACGACTTCAAAGAGTTGATCTGACGCGCGGCGTCATTCAGGTGCGAGCGGACAATGCTGCGTCCTTTGAAAATATGGACTCCATACGACCAGTGGGCTATCATCCAGACCATGGAAATACCGATACAGGTAGTGAAAATGATCCGATACGCCAAAATCGGCACGTAACTGATGGAGTGGTAACTGTCCCAGTCGTTCAGAGCGTAGATCTGGATCAACGTGTAGATATCAGAGACCAAAAAACCAATACTAAGACAGATCTCAACCAGCATCATGAAGTAGCTTGCAATGGTCCAAAAGTTGAACACGCGGTAATCATGCTCCTCAGCAAGATCGTCAAAAGTGATTTCCTCTGTCTTCAGAGACAAAAGATTTAAAGAAGACATCTATAAACACGCATACAGCAAAATGCTGTTTTTTTATTTACTCCTTCAATTATCTCAGATTCATTCTTGTTTGGGATTTGTCTCGAACGTTGAGCACCGCCGTTTCTTATTTTTAGAAACGCGCACTAATTTTTTCGATTCGGCTAAATGATATCATCGAACATGCGCACGGCGCGATGCTCTTCTAACTCGACACATCTAAGCAGACTGTGCTCCTGCTTGATGCGGTCGCCAGTGAGCTCATAAATCCGGGCCAGACAGAAGTAGATGTCGCCGATCTGAAAATATCTGTAGTTGGTGGCCAGAACCTCGAGGTAATTTTTGCATCGCGCAACGGCAGCCATTCTGTCAATCTCGCTGATGAAGACAGAATCACCGCCAGAGAAAAGGACCAAGTTTGCAAAGCCCAGAACACCCTCTACGTTGCCGTCTTCCTTTAGGTCCAACGAGCCCTCCAACTCGGACAAGGCTCTTTTGTTGTTGAGCCCAATCCACAGCTGGCCAAGACGTGCTCGCGTCAGATGGGTTTCATAGCGGACAGAAACAGCTTCGTCGACACAGCCTTGGGCGTCCTCCACCATCTCCTGCTTTTCGAAAAGCTTGGAGGTCCACAGCCAAATTTCTTGCACCATTTTAGCCTCCTCTGGGTCGAGACTCGATGCTTCGTGTTCATGCGCCGCGCGTTTCTTTCCAGACTTGATCTTTTTCAGAATGTTTGTCTTGCTGCTTTCACTCGGTCTACCAGTTGCCACGGTGGCTTCTTCCTGCATCTTTTCGTTCAGATCAAAACCAGATCCGAATAACAACCTCACCATCTCAAAAAACATCGGCATACACTCTACCGCTTCGAACGTATCCTGATCTGCTTCCACCAGGCTGATATGTGTCATGTACATCTGCACGATGTCCCATTTCTGTGAGCGTCCAAGCTCGCTCGCGACATCCGACGAAGCGACCTGGGCTCTTATCTTGGAGAGCAATGCAGAACTCAGCTTCAGGGGCTTCTCCAGGTTCTCCTCCGTGGCAGAGTAGACCAAGACAATCATGTTGATGTATTTGACGTTGTCGGGGTCCATGCGAATAGCCATCTTGAGCGGCTTCAGTGTGTCATTGATCCGACCGAGCTTCAAAAGCGAAAATGCGTAGTCGAAATACCACTCTCCTATCTTTGGGTTCGATGTGTTCAGATCCACTATGGGCTGGATCAGTTCCACAGCCTTCTCGAG
This sequence comes from Ogataea nakhonphanomensis, assembly GCA_030564965.1. Classification (NCBI taxonomy): domain Eukaryota; kingdom Fungi; phylum Ascomycota; class Pichiomycetes; order Pichiales; family Pichiaceae; genus Ogataea; species Ogataea nakhonphanomensis. Next base: position 722,503 of record JAJMAN010000002.1, read on the forward strand.
GTATTCGTGCGTGTTTTTGAGTCGGGATTCTAATATCTCCGGCGTGATTGTGTAACTGGAGCACATACTCTCGGAGATTTTGCCTAACTGGTACCATATCTGGGCCATTTTCTGAACAAGCGGATTGGTGTAAGGGCCGCCTCCCATAATATCTAACAAGTCCTTCTCGACTAACTTTCGCAACTCTTCGAACCAGATAAGCACTTGGTCGTGAAGGTCGCGTTGCAACTTGACAGAAACCAGACACCCGAGGACCAGGCACGAAACGTCGATGGTTTCCAGAATGTCTACATGTTGTCCCATGTTCTGTAGCGTTCTTTCATGGTCATAGCTGCAATACACTCGGTAGGCCGGGACCAATGTCTCAATGTCCCTTTTCTCAGCCAGGATTGTGCACCAAAGTCTCATCAACGGAATATTCTGGTACGATCTGTGCAACCCTTGTTCTATGAGTTGGTCAACGGGGAAACGGAGCTTGTACTTGTGGTGCAAAATTATCACCGTTTGCACAACCATGTCAATTTCCGGGCTCGATTCTGTGGCCTTTGGAAACACGAACTTGGAGATAACCTTCATAGCGGTCTCTTCAAAAGAAGTGGTCAGTTCAGTGCTGGACGGTCCCAGCACCTGAAAAGCCAGCAGATACTTGATCATAGTTCCGTAAGTACCTAAACTATCAGTCCCGCACAGTTGAAGGAATTTCCGTTCGAACTCCTGCTTGCTTTTGATCCCCTGGAACCTGGAATCCACCATTTTATCAAGGATATGATACAGACAATCCCAGGCAACCAAATTGGACGATGCCGGAAACCGATTCAGATAAGTAACCCAGACCCGAAAGTAATCGTCAAGATGGTCTGTCACCAGCATCATCCTCATAAACGTCATCACATGTAGTTCGTCCACAGGGCCCTCCCTAAACAGCTGCACAAACCCCGCGCTGTCGTCCTTGAAAACAGAAGCCTCAGAGATATCGCTCTTGAGTGCCTCAATGGAGGAATCGTTCGGCACAGCGCCTAATATCCGGCGCGAAATGCTGGTCTGCTGAGTGTCCACCGTCATAAACAGTTGGCAAGAAATTTACATCAAGCTGTCTGGACAAATACACATCTGTGCACCACCAGACAGAATTTCCTGGCTAAAAAAAATAGCTACAAACTTGATGTATCGCAAGTGATGGGTCATATCTGGCTGGTATAAGATACTGATAACCGCACCAACCAACCCATCTTACACATTTCTTTGACCCATGTTTGAGATTGATACCCTGAATCCCAAACTGAGAGGAAGTGGACTGCGAAGTATGAGCGACAACAAGAACTTCTTCTCGTCAACTCGAGACTTCTCAATGTTCTCCCGACTCCCCTCATCCGCTCCGTCCTTTACTTACAGCAACTTGCCTAGTTTTGGCAACATTGGCAGCCTATATGAAAATCGTCAACCGTCTACAATTTCGAATGTCGGCAATCTTCCCTTTGTTCCTAGAGAATCTATGTTTACTGATCGTATGGCTCCTTCATCGCGCATTTCTTCATTTCAGAGTCGCCCGAGAATAGCAAGTCACACTATTAATCCACAGAAATTGACTGCGAAGCAGAAACCAAAGCACGAGGCATCCGAGACAGATGTTATAGATTTTTTGAACTGTTTGTTTTTGATGATGTACCAGCTGGGAAAAAAAGTGTTCCTGTGGATCATTTTCCTGCTCAGTATTGGCGGGAAGCAGCTGACGAAACTAATTGACAGGATTCCGACTCCAGCAGACTCAGGATCCACCAGCTCTCATGAAACTCCCGTCAAGCCAGAAATGGACGGAATTGCAGGTCTATTTAATAAGCTTGTTCCAGCGAGTATATCGACCCCAATACAAAAGTCAGAGCTCGAGGAGATTGATGACAGCATGATCATGACAAAGAAAAATAGAATAGGTCAGTTGGCCAGTAAACTGGACCAGTCCAGCTCAGAGACACCAAAAAAGGACTATGGAACATTTTTTTACAAGCCCAAGACTAGCCAACGTGATCTGAATATCGAGGCCATGTTTCTGAAGTCAAATTTTGGGAAGAAACAGCCTCAGAGCAAGCCCAAACCCGATCGTGCCTTGAAAATATCCAGTTCGCTGCAGAAGATGTTTCCAATTTCGGACAAATTGCAACCAAAGAAAAGTGCTTCTAGGTTCAAGGATATGGAATGGCTCAAGAAAGACGACGTGGACTACGTGGAGAATCTTGAATCCACAGAACTTTTTAAGGAATACCAAAAAATAATGGAGGAGAGATCCAAGTTGCAGGAGCTAATTAAACTGACTAAAGCAAGAGAAGTTGCCAAAATCAGGCCCATCTCTCCTTCTCAGCTGGCGGTGGTAGAGAAATACTGGAGAAGCGGAAACCCCCAATTATTGGTGTCGAGCGCATTCAACATCGATATCTACACGCGAGATCTCAAAACTCTCAGCGACCGGAAATGGCTGAATGACAACGTGATCGATTTTTATATGAGTATGATATGCGAGAGATCCAAGACAAGTGCGGGTGCCTATCCAAAAATTCATATATTCTCCACCCATTTCTACTCCAATCTTTCCAGCAGAGGGTACAGCTCGGTGAAAAGATGGACTAAGCGTGCAAAAGTTGATGTCACCAAACTAGATTACATTTTTGTGCCGGTCAATCTCAATCAATCGCATTGGGCATTAGGAGTGATCAACAACAAGGATAGAGCTTTCCTCTATTACGACTCGTTGTTCGGAAGTGGTGACGACATACTGTGCAACCTTCAAACGTATATGGAGGAGGAAACAAGAAAGCTATACGGTGACTCGATGAACGGTATAAATTACTCGCATTATGATCACTTTGACTCGGTTAAAACCCCAAAGCAGGAGAATGGATTCGATTGCGGAGTATTCGCTTGCACCACCGCAGACTATCTTTCAAGGGAGCGTCCTTTGACCTTCGCCCAGTCAGATATGAAGAACTTGCGGAGACGCATGGCATACGAGATTTGTATAAAAAAGCTGATAGACCATTGAGTCTGAAGCGTTGTGTAACTTAATTCAATCCTCGACCTTAACCTTTTCCAGAATGTCTGCAAGATCTTCCACCTCCTTCTGCTGCAGCTCCTCAATTTCTTTCTCGACAACGGCTATCGCTTGCGCCTCTTCTTTGGCTTTTTCGATCACCTCTTGTTCTGTTGGAGGAATATACAGTTTGTTGTTTTTCAAGGCTTCTTTTCCTTGCTCAACCAAAGATTCAAGCTCTTTCTCCCAACCCATCAGTTTAGCCAGTTTCTCCACGATCTCGTCGCAACTCTCCAAGAGCAAGATATCTGACTTGCGCGGGTTGCTTTCAAAATCCCCACACCTTTCGCGGTTGATTAAGACTCGCGTGCATTCTTTCGTCACGTCGGCAGGAAGTCCGGCAAAAGGATACACTGCTAACGACGTGCCTGCCACAATGGCCAGATCCATCCGGGATCCCGAATCCTCTTCCCATCTATCGAAGAATTTGATTGGTAGGGCCTCGCCAAAAAACACGATGTCTGGCTTCACATAGCCCTTGCACTGGGAGCAGGTCGGAATAGCAGATTTCATCTGCTGTCTGAGCTGAGTTGTCTCCATTTCCTCATTACAGTCAATACAGTGATTCTTCGCAAATGACCCGTGGGCCTCGACGATGAACTCGTCCTTGACTCCCGCGAGTCTTTCCAGGGTGTCAATATTTTGCGTGTAGCAACGCTTGAGCTTCTTCTTATCTTGACACAACCTAATAAAATAGTGGAACTTGCTTGGAACAAATTTCCCCGGATACAGCTCCTCTGCAAGCGTATAGAACGCTTTAGGGTTTTTGCGGAAGTAGTCAATGTCAAAAACGGCTTCTGGATACGGCAGATTTAGCCGTTTCAGATTCGAATAAAGACCGGTCTTGGGAGAGCGGAAGTCGGGAATTCCACAGCTGGTAGAGATTCCTGCTCCAACAAAAAAGGTCACGTTGCAGTTGTCCTTCTTGAGAAGATCTGCAAGCTTGGAAAGCGTTTTATCCATGGTAAATTGTTTGAACAAGATCTGAGACACTTTAGAATTTGTACCGGATTATGTCATTATTTTTTTAGCATTTTTCACTCAAGGCAAATGAAGCAAAGAGTCAGTGCACTGGATATCCGAATCCTCGTGAAAGAGATCGACGCTGCCATTCGTGGCCATCGATTGCAGAATGTGTACAATTTGCTAACAAATCCGAGATCTTTCTTGCTCAAGTTCAGTGTTCCAGATTCCAAGGCTAACTTGGTCATAGAAAGCGGCTTCAAGCTGTATCTGACAGATTTCCAACGACCAACGGCCCCCGAGCCCTCCAATTTTGTTGTCAAGCTCAGGAAACATCTCAAATCCAAACGGCTTTCAAACATCAAGCAGGTTGGCAACGACAGAGTGGTAGTGCTGGAGTTCTCTGACGGCCTGTATTATATGGTTTTGGAGTTTTTCAGTGCGGGAAACATCATTCTTCTGGACTCGGATCGCAAGATATTGTCACTTTTTCGTGTAGTTGAGGAACATGAGAATAATGATCGGTATGCCGTCGGTGTGACGTACTCGATGTTTGATCGTTCTCTGTTCGATGAGCCGCCAGAGACCCCGTGCCACAAATTCTCCGGTGACGAAATTCTTCAATGGGTCCACAGTGTGTCGGAAAAAGCTTCGAAGGTTCCTTCTATAGCTAAACTGGTGTTTTTGAACGCTGCATATCTTTCGTCGGATCTGATTCAAATTTGCTTGCAGAAAAATGGACTTAATTCGTCTGTCAGTTGTCTGGAGTTGGCAGCTGACGCCGATCTGCTGGACATGGTTGTCAAGTCCGTCAACGAGTGCGAAACCCAACTTCAGACCTTGGTCAACTCCCCGGTTGGAGACGTTTCCGGTTACATTGTCGGTAAACGTAATCAGTTTTTCAAGCCTGATGAAGAAGAGTCGTACGAGAACCTAGAGTATATTTGCGACGAGTTCCATCCGTACGAACCTGTTCACAAGAAAAAGGAAAACACGAGATACGAAGAAGTCAAGGGCTACAATAAAACGTTGGACAAGTTTTTCAGTACTCTGGAGTCTTCCAAGGCTGTTTTAAAAGTCCAGCAGCAACAGTCCAACGCTGCAAAACGTCTCCAGCACGTAAAGGACGAGCATATGACGAAGATTCAGAAACTCGAAGAAGAGCAGGCACTGAATTACAAAAAAGGAGAATTAACCACGCTGCACAGCGAGATGATCGAGGAGTGTAAACGAAGCGTGCAAGCCTTGTTGGATCAGCAGATGGACTGGACTAATATTGAAAAGCTTATTTCAATGGAACAGAAAAGAAGAAACCCCGTGGCCAATATGATCAAGCTACCGCTCAATCTGGCCCAAAACGAGATCACTGTGATCTTAGATGATCGTGATGCTTATCGTGATGATAGCGACAGTGACTCTGACAACGACGACGAGGGAAAGTCTGCGCAATCCTCAAATGTCTCGGTGAATATCGATCTGTCTCTTTCTGCGTATGCTAATGCCACGAGGTATTTCGATGCTATGAGATCCTCGCTCGAGAAACAGATTAAAACTCAGAACAGCGCTTCCATTGCAATCAAAAATACAGAGCGCACAATAAAGCAAGACATGAAGAAGTTGCAGAAAAAAACACAAGAGCCATCAGGACTGAGACAGATCAGACCGAAATTCTGGTTTGAGAAGTTTTGGTGGTTCATTACCAGCGACAACCATCTTTGCATATCTGGCAGGGACGATACTCAGGTTGATTTGATTTATTATCGCTATTTCGATAAAAGTAATGATGTGGTTGTTTCGAACGATCTGGAGGGTCTCACCGTCATTGTGAAAAACCCGTTCAAAAACAAAGACATTCCTCCCAGCACGCTTCTGCAGGCCGGAATCTTTTCACTGTCCACATCCAAAGCTTGGGACAATAAGATGGTTAGTAGTCCTTGGATGGTGAGAGGCCACCAGGTGTCCAAGAAGGATTTCGATGGAACCACCGTTCCCGCAGGAATGCTCAACATACAAGGTGAGAAAACTTATTTGCCCCCATGCCAGCTTGTGATGGGATTTGCATTGCTCTGGATTGGTGATGAAGAAACCACCAAAAGATACGAGGAGCTGGCTATGAATAGAGTAGCTGATATAGGGCTGGAGCTGGCTCCCCAAGATGCCAGTGTAGAATCCAAGATTCAGGAGCTCACTGTGATGCTAGAGAAGTTGGGCACAGTTGACGATGATGACGGTGAACCCGAGCTCAGTGCTGAGTCTCAGACTGGGCCACAGCAGACAGAGACTGGGCGCGATCATGCCTCAACTGATGCAGCACAAGTCAACACTTCAGTCAGAGGAAAGAAGAGTAAGCTGAAAAAAATCAAGCAGAAATACAAGGATCAAGATGAAGAAGAGAGGAGGTTGCGGATGGAGGCCCTGGGAACTCTGAAGAAACAACAAGAACACATGGTGCAAACAGATGCTCCACCGGAAAAAAAGACCTCGGATAAAAAAGTCAGAAAAAAGCAACAGGATGCCCGGATGTTGCAGAAGTTAGTGGCTGTGTTGGAGGAAACCAGCGAAGAACAAGAGGCTAAATCGTACCATCAGATCATCTCTGGGTTGATTCCTGCTCCCAGAGAAGCAGACTCTATCTCGAATTGTATTCTGGTGTTTGCTCCTTATAATGCTCTTTCCAAGTACACCTACAAAGTGAAAGTGCAACCAGGTCCTTTGAAGAAAGGAAAGGTCCTCTCTGAAGCAATTAGAGTTCTACAATCGCAGACTCAAAGCTTACAAAAAGACAGCGCTCCGTGGAGCGACTCGAAAAATTTGATCGAAGCTATCAACCAGCAGGACGCCCTGCTTGCCATCACTTCGACGAAAATGAAATTATCCGGTTCAGGCACAGACAATAAATCTGGAGCCAAAAAGCAAGTTAGGAAGTCAAAGAATAAATAGCCTGGATGTGTATTAATCTAAAAACCCTGTTGGAAACGGTCGGAAAGGTTCTTTCTGGCAAAATTAAACGCATTAAGCAGACCTTTTTCAGACAAATCGATCTTAATGTTAGCAACGTCCTCGGTCGGGGCTTTGGACACTCTGGATGCAATGACACAAGGGTCGGTTTCTAGAATGATTCCATCGTCAACAGTTTCATCAATTGCTAGAATTGTCATATCATAATGCTCTTGTATTGACTTTTTGTCAATCTGGTTCCTGAGAATGATTTCAAATGCCCCGACCAGGCCTTGAAGAACAGTGTACAGCAAGCTTTCGTTCTCGTTCAGATCACCCATCATATAAATAATCACATCGGCAAATTCTCTATACACCACCACTTTGTTCTCGAAGAGTATGATGTCGGAGTTCTGTTTGTAGGTTTTGCTGAACAAAGATGCCTCGAAACTGGCTTGTTTTTTCTCGTTATTAGTCAATTCATCTGAGGATTTGGCATGTGGTGGTTGATAGTATTTGGCAAAGAGTCGTTTGCCTGTACTGTCTAGCAGTATGACAGCCTCGATGGAATAAAGAGAAACGTCAAAAGGCATGGCGTCTCTATGTTTTTCTAATGAACGTGTTCTTCTTTTTTTGAACACCCGAAAATTAAGCTAGTTATCCACACCTTGCACCGCTCATTTTTTGGGCTCTTATTTTAAGGCACAAATCTTCTTTTTTCTCCTTCTTTTGTTTAGGTGATATCTCAAAAAAGCAGTTCAACTACGGACATCTTGTAGATATTGGCATTTGCTCATCATTTCAAAATGTCCTACAACAGACAGCTTAATCTGGTTTTTGACGGATCTTCTGGCGAAGAAGACGAAGAAGATCTTGTTGACTACTCCTATGGGCGGGCCGTTAGAGCTTATAGATCTAACGCCTATCTCACCAGAAATCATTCAGATGAAGAAAGCAGTACTGGAATGTGTAAGTTACTCTATTTTACCTCATCGGGTCCAGTTGTACTAACAATACCTTATAGCGCCTAATAAAGCACATCCATCCACTGACTCCGAGTCGCCTATATTGAATTCTCCATTGAGTGAAAAGACTACACAACCATTTAGTGCATTCAAAACGCCTTACATCAATACAAGTCGCTGGAACAATATCGACAGATTGGGGGACGTGTTTGGTGTTAAAACGTTTGCTGAGGCAGGAAATCCTGGAGAAACTCTAGCCGAAAGAGGAATAACTGACCTCTATGATAACTACTATGAGGCATATCCATCCTGGGCATCTGAAGAGGAGGTTCCCATTACCAAACAACGTATTGAGTCAATTTTCATACATTTGTCGAGGATTTTTGGTTTTCAGCAGGATAATACGAAGAACATGTACGATTACCTGATGAGAATGCTTGACTCCAGAGCTTCAAGAATGGGTCCCTCAACCGCTCTCAAAACTTTACATGCAGACTATATTGGTGGACTAAACGCCAACTATAGAAAGTGGTATTTCGGTTCGCAAATGGATATAGATGACACTCTGGGCTTCGTGAATGTGAAAGCTAAAAAAGTCAATTACTCTTTGGAAGAGTCTCAACAAAGATGGTCACAAACGATGAATTCTTTCCTTCCAGAAGATTGTATCATTCAATTGGCCTTGTATCTTCTTTGCTGGGGTGAAGCCAATAATGTGAGGTTTATGCCAGAATGTCTGTGCTTTATTTTCAAATGTTGTGCCGATATATTTTACTCTCTTGAGTTCACCAAAGAAATACAACCTTTAACAACCAGTTTCCTTGATCATGCAATAACTCCGTTATACAACTACTATCGTGATCAGTTATATGAAAAACAAGGCGAAAAATGGATTCTTCGTGATAAAGATCATGCGAAGATTATCGGCTATGACGATATCAATCAGCTTTTCTGGTATCGCAAGGGGCTGGAAAGAATTCGTCTTGATACTAAGGAGAAATTGATGGACTACCCACCTTCCGAAAGATTCCTTTTGCTGAATAGGGTGGTCTGGAAAAAGGCATTCCAAAAAACCTACCTCGAATACAGGTCCTGGGCCCACATCTTGGTCAATTTCAACAGAATTTGGAACATTCACATTGGTGTCTTCTGGTATTACACGTGCTTCAACTCGTATACATTTTATACAGAGGACTACTCTATCGCGAGAGACAATCAGCCAAGTGTTTCTGCTACACTGTCAGCTCTTTCTCTTGCAGGGTGTATGGTTTCAATGATCAATCTTGTCTCCTTGTTGGGAGAGGCTGTTTTTGTCCCCAGAAACTGGTACGGTGCTCAATCGGTGTTTTGGAGGTTCATTTTAACATTAACACTGTTTTCAATCAACCTGTGTCCGTCTTTATACATATTTCTCGTGTCAGGTTTGTCTGTTGATAATCCTATCAGTTTAACAGTTTCCATTTGTCAGTTTTTGTTTTCGATCTTCATCGTTATTTTCCAGTCAGTTGTTCCACTGTCCTCTTTGGCAGGTAGCAAAAGGTCAGAAAGCAAGAGAAGGTTCTTGCCAGCCAAATATTTTACTGATTCCTTCCATGAATTGAAAGGTAAAAACTTATTGGCTTCATACGGTTTGTGGGCAGGTGTGTTTGTTTCTAAGTTCATTGAATCCTACTTCTTTTTGACCTTAAGTTTGAGGGATCCTGTGCGTGAACTGAGTATAATGAAACTCCAAAGATGTGTGGGCGAGCAGTACCTCGGTTCTTTTCTTTGTGAAAAGCAGCCTACCATCATCCTATCGATAATGATCTTGACGGACTTGTTGTTGTTCTTCCTCGATACTTATCTCTGGTATATCGTCTGGAATGTTGCATTCTCTGTTTGTCGGTCGTTCTATTGTGGAGTTTCCATCTGGACCCCTTGGAGAAGTATGTTCGTTCGTCTGCCAAAACGTATTGCATCCAAGATCCTCTCGCAACAGAGCATTTCAGCGAGCGATGCGTCAAAGAGGAAAACTATGGTCTGTCAAATTTGGAACTCTATCGTGGTGTCAATGTATAGAGAGCATTTGCTATCTATCGATCACCTCCAGAATTTAATTTATCAACAAGCAAGTACTGCAGATGGGAAGGTTTTACTCACTGAACCAAGGTTCTTCATTGAACAAGAAGACGGTGAAAGTCCACATAAAAAAGAAGAAGTATTAGACTCTAATTGCGAAGCAAGTAGAAGACTGACATTTTTTGCACACTCACTTTCAACACCAATTCCAAAACCGTCTCCTATCGAACAGATGCCAACGTTCTCTGTCTTGATTCCCCATCATTCGGAGAAAATCACTCTCTCCTTGCAGGAAATTATCAAGAAAGAAGACGAGTACTCTAATGTTACTCTTTTGGAGTACTTGAAGCAGCTCTATCCCCTGGAGTGGCACAATTTCGTTAGAGACACAAAACTTATGGCAAAGGAGTCCGAAATTAACACAGGCAACGCATCTGCTGAAGCTAACAATGATCTTGCTTTCTACTCTGTTGGTTTCAAAGCTGCAACACCAGAATATATTCTTAGAACCAGAGTTTGGGCATCCTTGAGGTCACAGACATTGTACCGTACAATATCCGGTTTCATGAATTATTCTCGAGCTCTAAAACTTCTTTATGCCGCAGAAAATTGTGAGAATACAAGCGAGGAGCAAAAGATGGAAGAAGCAAGTGTTGTAGCCCAAAGAAAATTCCGAATTGTCGTTTCATTGCAAAAACTGAAAGACTTCAATGCAGAACAAGACGAATGTAAAGAATTCCTTCTCAGAACATATCCAGAACTCCAAATTGCATACATTGACTATGAGGTTGATCCTGAGACAAATGAAATCAGCTACTACTCGGTGTTGATTGATGGAAGTTGTGACATAATGGAGAACGGTTTGAGAAAACCAAAGTACAGAATCAAGTTATCAGGTAATCCAATCCTCGGAGATGGAAAATCGGATAATCAGAACCATTGTCTGATCTTCTGTAGAGGAGAGTATATTCAATTGATTGATGCCAACCAAGATAATTACCTGGAAGAATGTATCAAGATTAGAAGCATTCTAGCAGAATTTGAAGAGCTTCATCCTCCTGCTGATCCATATTTTGAGCCTAGTGAATCAATTAATGGCACTAATCTTTATCCAAAGAATCCAGTGGCAATTATTGGAACCAGGGAGTATATTTTTTCAGAAAATATTGGTGTTCTGGGCGATGTGGCAGCAGGAAAGGAGCAGACATTTGGAACTTTGTTTGCACGTACTCTAGCTTATGTGGGAGGAAAACTTCACTACGGTCACCCTGATTTCCTGAATTCTGTGTTCATGACAACAAGAGGTGGCGTTTCAAAATCACAGAAAGGGTTGCATTTGAATGAAGACATATACGCCGGAATGAATGCTCTCTTGCGTGGAGGTAGGATTAAACATTGTGAATACTTCCAATGTGGTAAGGGGAGAGATCTTGGATTTGGATCCATCTTGAACTTTACCACAAAGATTGGAGCTGGAATGGGAGAACAAATGCTTTCAAGAGAATACTTTTACCTGGGGACGCAGCTTCCGTTGGATAGATTCCTTTCTTTCTATTACGCGCATCCAGGATTTCATCTCAATAATGTTTTCATTCTCTTGTCGCTGAAAATGTTCATGCTCTTCTGTGTCAATCTTGCAGCCCTAACTAATGATTCCATCATCTGCGACTATGACAAAGACAGACCAATTACTGATGTTAGAACTCCAGCAGGGTGTGTTAACTTGATCCCGGTTATCTCGTGGGTCCAAAGATGTATTATGTCAATCTTCATTGTCTTTACAATTTCATTCATACCTCTTTCTGTTCAAGAATTGACTGAAAGAGGTATCTGGAAATGTTTCACAAGACTATCACGCCATTTTGCTTCCATGTCTCCATTATTCGAAGTTTTTGTTTGCAGAATCTATGCCCAATCTTTAGTGAATGATCTAGCAGTTGGAGGTGCCAAGTACATTGCCACTGGAAGAGGATTTTCAACAACTCGTGTCTCATTCTCTGTTCTCTATGGTCGGTTCTGTTTTGAAAGTCTTTATTTTGCGTCTACCATGTTCTTGATGCTCCTTTATTGCTCTTTGGTGATGTGGAATGTTGCTCTTCTCTATTTCTGGTGTACCGTGATTGCACTTTTCCTTTCCCCATTCTTGTTCAATCCAAATCAGTTCCAGTTTGTCGAGTTCTTTGTCGATTACAAAAAGTTCTTGACTTGGTTGACAAGTGGAAACGCAACTTACAAGAAAGACTCGTGGGTGACACATGTTCGAACATCCAGGATGCAAATCACGGGAGCCAAAAGGAAAAGAATGGGTAAGATAAACGATAATTTAGAGTCTGATTTCAAACGCCCATCCTTCTTTGCAGCCTTACTCACGCAGGTTGGTTCCCGAATGCTTGCTGCATCAATCGTTATTATCGCCTACCTGTTCGCTAATTCACAAAACGAATATAGGGGTGGCACCCCTTCAAACTCAATTTTGAGACTGGCTGTGGTGACTGTTGGCCCAATCTTAGTGAATGCGTCAATTTTGATACTTATTTTTCCTGTGTCGCTTGTTTTGGGTCCTATTTTCAGTCATATATTCAAAGGATTTCCGGATCTCCTTGCCAACCTGGCACATGTCCTTGCATGTCTAAACCATTTCGTTTTCTTTGAATTCATGCTTCTTTGTCAGAACTGGGATGTTTCCAAGTCTATTTTGGGTGTTTGTGCGTCATTTTTACTGCAGAGCATGTTCTATAAGTTCCTGACCATTGTTTTCTTGAGTCGTGAATTTAAACACGACAAATCAAATAGATCCTGGTGGTCCGGAAAGTGGTTAACCTCTGGTCTTGGGTGTCACACCCTGACCCAGCCGGGAAGAGAGTTTATTTGCAAAATCATTGAAATGTCTGTGTTTGCTTGCGACCTGTTCACTTCACACTTCATATTGGTCTGCTTGTTTCCACTCCTCTTCGTTCCGTATATCGACAGTTTCCACTCTTATCTGTTGCTATGGTTGAAACCGCGCAATCAAATCAGACGTCCGGTCTTTTCGCCTGGAAAACGTAGAGCAAGGACGAGAATCACAATTGCCTATTTCATTCTCTTATTACTGGTTATTTTGCTGTTTGTTTTTATGCTCTCCAGTCCAGTGATATTGGCCAAGGTCTATGGATTTGATTTCGATCAGTATTTGCCAGAGATATTCGATATACTTTTGCAACCAGAGGAGGTGGTCAATCGCAGAAAGGGGCTCAAAAATTATGTTCCTCCTAAAAGACATGCGTGAGTCCATAGTGTTGGAACGTTAGTCTGCCTAATATAATTCAAGTCCAAATTGTTTTCAGATCCTGTCCGGTTTTTTTATGAAGCAAGTCAAACATTAGATCAACTTTTGATGACGGTAAAAACAATGTAGCAATCGAAAATCGTGGAGTTTTCACAAAACACTGTATGTGCTGGACTATATGACCAATGAGCTCTGTTTCTGACGATTCGAGATAGGCTATCGCGGCTTCGATGTAAAACTCTAAAAACGTGGAATCCAAACCAGACTTGGAGTATAGTCTAGAGTATATTGACTGATCCAGCTTGAGTACGTAATTGTAGTATTGTTTTTTATCTTGAAGCGACTTTCGTGTAAGCTCTGATAGAAATAAAGCAGTTGGGGATGATGGGAACTTTTCAGGTTCAGGAATTGGAGGCAGATCGGAAGCATCCAGCGTTATATTCTGTTTCTGAGGTAAAAACTCGGGTGGAAGCGTCTTTGTAAATGTTATAGGGATATCCACAAGATCATCAGCTAGTTCGAGTATTTTCTTGTCTATTATTTCCAGATCGTTTTTTAAGGTCTTGTTATTTGGATCTTGAGATATGGCCAGCTCCAGGCAATCCTTGGCCTCCTCGAAACGGTTCAAATGCTGCAGTGCTGTCGCCTTTCTCCATAAAAGCTTCACTTTTGTTTTAACATCTGGCTGAGTCAGTTTCAATGCTTGATTGCAAGTGGCCACGGTTCCCTCGTAGTCTGCGACCTTTAGGTATGCCATTGCCTTGTTGGAGTATAGAACAGCGTCATTGGGGTCAATCAAGATTGCCTCATTGTATATTCTGGCTGCCTCTTTGTATTTTTGTTCTTTAAATGCAGTATTCCCCTGTTCTTTTAATTGTGACGCTTTCATACTTTTGAATTAGAAGTGAAGACCTGAATTAATTTTTATTACACATTTTTTCATGATTCCCCAGGAGCTTGTGGAAGAGCTAGACGCTCTTGAAGCAATTTATCCTGGTTGCTACGATTACATAAGTCCCCTTGTGTACCGATTTCGAATACCAGGCTTTGAGTATATCAGCATTCGAATCAGATTCCCAGAAAGTTATCCGCAGGAAATACCTCAAATACTGAAGGTGCAATGCGACCGTCGAGGCTTCGATGAACATCATGTTGCAGAGCTTTTACAAGAGGTGCTAGACTCGATTTTCTCCGAAGGTATGGTCTGCATCTTTGACTTTTTTAGTGAGTGTGATGCAATTCTGTATTCTGGAGAAGAAGAGCCAGGGTTGGAGCAGGAGTGTGAGATTGAGGTTCAGGTGTCCACCTTCGAAGCCGAAGATCAGCAGAGCGTTACAGGTGGAGAATCGGATTCTGAGAGTACAAATGTATATAACGAAGAGCCCAAAAACGTCGTGGAACGTATCGATCCCTTGGCTGGCTGGTCAATTTCTGAAGCGATCACTGATAGAAAGTCGACTTTTGTCGCTTTTGCGCGCCAGGTGAATTCTGTGGACGAGGCTATGGAATGCTTAGAACTGCTCAAACAGGACCGAAAAATTGCCAGAGCTTCCCATAATATGACTGCTTGGAGAATCCGTAACACTGAAACAGGAGTTCAATACCAAGACTGTGACGACGACGGTGAAACTGCGGCAGGCGGACGTCTTCTGCATCTGCTAACCATCATGGACGTTTGGAACGTGATGGTTGTGGTTTCGCGTTGGTTTGGAGGGGTCCATATAGGACCAGATAGATTCAAGCACATTAATGCCAGTGCCCGTGATGCTATAGTGAAGGGTGGATTTGAAATTGCAGACAGCAAGAAGAAAAAGAAGAAGAAGAAATGAACTTATGTGCGTCTTTTCTTGGAGGGGAAGTCAGGATCCTCAGAAGCATCATGTTTCACAAATCTGCTGTTGTTACGGAGAGCATTGAGTCCCACTTTATGTGCTTTTTTAGCTACTTCCTGTGGCTCTTCCTTTGGCAGGGGCTCTGGGACCATACTTCTCCTGCCACTCGTCCCGGTAGGATTCACCATCTCATAGACTTGTGTATATCCAACGATGCGTATATTACTTTTGCGCGCTTTGCTTTTCCTCCGTATGCTATCTGCTACAGGTAATTTCCACTCGCTCAAATCTTTAATCTTTTGATAATCCTGTTCTTCTTGAATGTCCAAGGCCTTCTCATTGGCCGTTCGCATGAACTTCATGTTCTTCACCCGCGCAGATAAAGACATAATGGATGGTTTCGTGAAAATAATATTTTTTCAGCTATTTTTTTATTTTTCAGACGGCTGTGCACGAAAAAAATTTTAGAAAAAGTCCTACACTCTACTTGACCATCATGAAGTCTGATTTCAGGTTCTCCAACCTTCTAGGAACTGTGTATCGACAAGGTAATATTGTGTACAATGAACAGGGTACACTTTTGCTTTCTCCTGTGGGAAACCGAGTGTCTGTGTTTGACTTGGTCAATAATAAATCATTCACATTAGACTACGAGCATCGCAAGAATATAGCCTGCATCGCGCTAAACAAGCAAGGCACTTTATTGCTATCCGTTGACATGGATGGAAGAGCCATCTTGGTGAATTTCAGCGCGCGGACAGTTTTGCATCACTTCAATTTCAAAGACAAGGTTCATGATATACAATTTTCTCCTAGCGGAACACATTTTGCACTAGCGGCTGGTCGACACGTCCAGGTCTGGAAAACACCTGATGTTGCTGAGGACCGCCAGTTTGCGCCGTTTGTTCGTCACAGGGTTTACGCGGGCCATTACTCTGACATCACCTCCATCACCTGGTCCGGGGACTCCAGATTCATTCTCAGCACCAGCAAGGACCTGACAAGTAGGATATTCTCGCTGAACAGTGAAGACAAGGATGTCAAGATGACACTGGCAGGACACAGAGACTACGTTTTGAAGGCATTTTTTGACAAGAACCAGGAAATAATATATACCATTTCCAAGGATGGAGCTCTCTTTAGATGGGAATATACCGAAAGACCGGGCGAGGAAGAGCTAGATAAGGAAGATAAGCATTTAGGCTGGCGAATAATATCAAAAAATTTCTTCTATTCCGACCACAAGGTGAAATGTGCCACCTTCCATGCCCCTTCGAATTTGCTGATTGTTGGATTTTCCAACGGTGAGTTCCGTTTGTACGATTTGCCTAGTTTCACACTTATTCAGCAGCTTTCCATGGGATTCAATGCGGTCAACACCATTGCGATCAACTCTTCAGGTGAGTGGATAGCTTTTGGGTCCAAGAAGCTTGGTCAATTGCTCGTTTACGAATGGCAATCTGAGTCCTATATTCTAAAGCAGCAAGGTCATTTTGATTCAATGAATGCCTTGGCTTATTCTCCAGATGGAGGTCGTATTGTTACCGCGTCGGACGACGGTAAGATCAAGATCTGGGACGTTATTTCTGGGTTTTGTCTGGCCACGTTCGAGGAGCATACTTCTGCGGTGACGCAGGTTGCGTTTGCCAAAAAAGGACAAATAATGTTCTCCTCGTCGTTGGACGGTACTGTGCGAGCATGGGATTTGATCAGATACAGAAATTTCAGGGTGTTTACGTCTACCAACCGGCTGCAATTCAGCTGTCTAGCTGTGGATCCGAGCGGCGAAGTCGTCTGTGCGGGATCTCTGGACGATTTCAGCATTCAGGTCTGGTCTGTGCAGACTGCACAATTATTGGACCAGCTTGCTGGTCACGAGGGACCTGTTTCATGTCTGAGCTTTGGGGCAGAGGGCTCTCCCTTGCTGGCCAGCGCTTCTTGGGATAAAACTATCCGTATTTGGGATATTTTCAGCAGAACACAGACCAGTGAACCATTTGATGTCTTGCACGAGTGTCTGTCGTTGGTGATGAGACCAGACTCTAAAGAAGTTGCAGCATCGACTTTGGATGGACAGATCACTTTTTGGGACGTTGAATCTGGCAAGCAAGTGAGACACATTGACGGAAAGAGCCACATAGTGACCGGAAGATACTTGGAAGATCGTTTTGTTGCAGGGAAATCCTCCAGAGGTAAGTTCTTCTCGACTATAGCGTACAGTTTTGACGGACTTTCGTTGGTGGCTGCAGGAAATAACAACTCAATTTGTCTTTACGACCTACCTAACGAGGTTCTATTGAAACGGTTCACTGTTTCACAAAATATGCAATTGAACGGTACGCTACAGTTCCTGAATTCCAAAAACATGACCGACGGCGGGGCCATAGAGCTAATCGATGATGACGGAGAGCTTTCCGATCTGGAAGACAGACGCCGTGCAGATCATACTCTCCCGGGCTCGAGTCGCGGAGATATTTCTGCTAGAGCAACCAGACCTGAAATCAGAGTCACCAGTGTGCAGTTCTCACCAACAGCTAACGCATTTGCATGCGCTTCTACAGAGGGATTACTGGTGTACAGTGTCGACGATAGTTTGGTGTTCGATCCGTTTGATCTTGACGTGGATGTGACACCGGATGCCACTTTGGCTGTGCTGAAAGACGGTGAGTTTATGACTGCACTGGTGATGGCTTTCAGATTGAACGAAACGTATCTGATCCACAAGGTTTACGAAAGCGTTAAAGTAAGTGACATTCCTCTGGTTGTTCGTGACTTGCCACTCGTGTATGTGGACAAGCTTCTGGAGTTTATTGGTACTATCATGGGTGAAAGTCAGCACTTTGAGTTCAACATGATTTGGTTATCCACGGTTTTGAGAATCCACGGCAAGTTCATCACAAAAAACAAGCACAAGTTCTCGAGCTCGCTTCGGCTGATCCAGAGATTCTTGAACAGAGTTGCTAAGGATGTGGTAAAGGCTGGTGTCAAATCGGAGCAATTTTATTCGTTCCTCAGTTCCCGGGAACATTGTGAAAAAAACAACCAAAATGGTTACCAAAACGGAGACATGCATATAGAAGAGTCCGATCCCGAGTCAGATGCCAACGAAAGCTCAGATGGGGAAGACTGGTTTGGCCCCGGAAACGAGAAACAGCTGAATCTCAGATTTGATGACGTTTCTGATGACGAGGATATGTAATTTAACGCATACTTTTTTGCTACCCAGTGTAAAACCAAATATTATGAACTAATTAATTAAAAGAATAATTAGGAAAATTCAGAAAAAATTAAGTATCTTTGCTCTGAGATACAGCGTTGAAAAGATATGACCCGCGAACGATGTCTGGCGACGTTGTCCGAGATCATACAGCTTCTGGAGAGGGAAGAATTTTCGGAAGACGTTGAGCACAGATATAAAGAGTGTTTAACGCAGCTATCGCTAGTGGTTACTCTCACTTCGAATGATGCTACTGAAAGGGTCTTGCTCGCCAACTCACTTTCGATTTGGACAAAGATGAATGACACAGTCCAGATGTACCTGGGAAAACTGGATGTGAATACAGACAATATCAGCTCTCCTCAGGGATGCTACAGGGCTCGGCTTATCAGGGGGGTGGTTCTAATCGCTCGGAATCTGATTGTTGGACTTAACGATTTGCTAGTGGGAATACCCAATGAAGTGCAAAGCCAGAAAGCCAAGACTTCGCGCAGAAAAGACGTGTCTGAAGAGATCCTGGTCCAATCCTTGTATGTGAACCACGGCACGACAGTGATACCGTTGTGCACTCAATGGCTGAGCGTGACGGACTGTCTAGACAAAGTGCGAGATCGAGCGGTGCTGGATATCTATTTCAACGGTATACTTTCCTGTTTTCAGTACCTGGTCAATGTGACAAATATCGGCATTGAGACCAGGAAGAGCATAACTCCCCATTGCGATGCGGATGTGTGTTTTGAGTTTCTAGCAAACTTGTCGTCGCATTGGGAATCAACCGGTCACCTAGAAGTGATGCCTCAAGAGCTAATTGTTTGTGTTCTTCTGTACTTCCGCAACCTTTTTAAAAACGAGGAGTTGCTATCTATGATTTTTGATAAGCATGCCAACAGGATGGTTCGATCTATGAAGACTCTGTTGGGACGCATTCTTCCATACGTACGTGATAACGATCGTTTCACGAATGAGCAGGTGGAACAGCTAGAGCTGGTGGCTTACGGGTTATGTGCCACGATGACCACGCATGAAGGCGTGGGCTCAATGCTTATCAGAGTATCAAAGAGCGGAGACGAAGACAGCTCTCTGTGTCAATTGCTACGCGCGTTTCAGATTGTCATTACCAGCAAGGAGGAGAGCTGGGACAGACTTAAACTGGTCAATGTGGTGGCGTGGCTGCTGGATTATTTCGATCACGTTTCGCAACAGGCATGCGAGCTTTTGCAGAAGGCTCGACTGTCGCCTGACCAGCAGCAAAAGCTTGCAGTTGCTCACTCCCAGCTGGTTTCCATTCTGGATGCTTTTTCTGGGGTGACGCAGTTCGACCACGCGCGCGAGATGCTGAAACATTACAAATTCTTACCAAAATTGGTATCTTTCTTTGCCGTGGTTGATCAGAACACTTTCAAGCGGAAACTTAAAGACCAGAATAAGCCGCTGCACCTCAAAGACTTCCCGCAGGTCAAGCTGATCATAGTTGAGATCTTGACAGCTATGGTATACCAGGACTACGAGAACCAGGAGCAAATGCGCAATCTCCACGGTCTGGAACTTGTGCTGAACAACTGTAATTTGGACATGAACGAACCATATATCAAGGAGCGTTCGATCCTTTGTCTGAAATATCTACTACAGGACAATCCCAGCAATCAGGACTTTGTTAGCAAGCTAGAAGCGCAGGGAACTCAGATCGATGCTGAAAACGAAACCTTACTTGAACAGGCTGGATTTGAGGTGGAAATAGAGAACGGCAAAGTAAAGCTCAAAAAGTCGGGGCGGATCTCAGAGCTTGAGCAGACCGTTGAAAACGAAAGAACGCAAACCTAATTTATTTGCTGCTGTGCGGCTTTAAATAATTATAAAAAATTTCTAGACCTGTGAAAAAAATACACCTCAACATGGCTCATTCGCAATCTTCTGGAGTGGACATTTCTGGCGTGATTGGCCAAGGAAGCTCTAAAATCAAAAAGAAAATTAGAGACATCACCCGTCTGCTCAAGCGAGACAATCTGGCGTCCAATGTAAGAATTGAAAATGAAAGGGCACTGGGAGCTCTCAAATCAGAGCTGTCCACGGTGCAGACGAAACTCGAGGCTAGGAAGTATGCTCTGAAGTACCATAAGGTGCGTTTTTTTGAGCGCAAAAAGGCGGTCAGAAAGTACAAACAAGCATTGAAGGAAGTCCAGGAGCTGGAGACCAAAGAAGGAGATGCCAAAGAGATCAAGAAAGAGCTGAAGAAACGGAAAAAGGTGCTGAAACACTGCGAGGTCGACCTTGTTTACGTGCTAAATTTCCCGAAGACAGAAAAATACATTGCGCTGTATCCATCTTCTTCGGGCACGGGGCAGCTGACTGAGAAGGCACTGAAGGGAATTCACAAGACGGAGGCCAAGAGAGCCGAGTATCGCAAGAGGTTTGCCGAGCTTCTGGAGAGCGGAAAGATGGAGATCTCGCTGGAGGACGGCATCAAAACAATCAGCAAGGAGTCTCTCGACTGGGAGTCGCAGGACGCAACAACTACACCGGAGAACACCACGCAAAATGATGATTTCTTCGACTAATTTATAAAACTCATGTGTATCGCTATAGAACGCTTCAATTGTGCAAGATTTCTGCATCCAAATACTTGATTTTGTCGAAATACCGCGCATCGAGCTGCTCCTTGGTGATCAGCTCGAACTGCAGCAGATCGCCCATGACAATTGCCACTTTCTCCAATGAGTATTGGAGATAGTCAAAGTTGTCATCGTTGTCATTGCCGATTTCTTCCACAGCCGACTCGTCGTCCAGATCGACGTCCTCTTCGACGGTAACCTTGTAAACCTCTCCATTGGGGCCGTATTCAAACTCATCCTTGATCTCGCCCGCCTTGTCGCCAGATATCTTACCGCTGGTAATCACCCCCCAAAGAGACCAAAAAATTGAGTTTGTTGCTCTCCAGAGAATGGTCTCGTTGTACAGGCCCACAACTGCAGCAGGAAGCTCGCTCTCCTTCAAGTTTTGCACGGAAGACGACTTCTTGTTGATGAACGCCGGAATCGAAGTTGTGCTCGATCCCATGGCCTGCGGAACCAGCTTAGGTGTTTGCGACCCAGGAACGTAGTTGATGTAGGTGTTGAGAAAATTGATTCTCTCCTCCCTTCTCGGGTACCTGTGGACAGCCAGCTTGTAGCTATCCACGCAGTGGTAGTTGGCCATCCACTCGCAAAAGTGGTTGGTTATATCGTAAGCAGGCAAATTCGGCCCTGCGTACTCGAAATCAATTACCACCAGTTTTTTGTCCTCTCTGTAGTTGAGATCCGTAACCAGGGGAAGAGTGGTGTCTGCGGTGGAGATAGATAGTCCTGAGGTCTGCTGGGCCAGGGTCTCGTCCAATGCCATCGACTCGATCTCCGAGTCATCCTCCTCAAAAGACGGCTGATCGTCTTTATTGTAAAACAAGAGATTGCCGTACTGCGTGTCATTGTGGCAGAAGCGCAGCTCTTCATCGATGTTGATTCTTCCGCCATACCGGTGGTACAGCCATTGCTGGTATTTGGTGACAATTTGCTTAAAATTGGCCCACGAGGTCATGAAGACCCGGGCCTGGTCCTCCTCACTGGACCCGTCCACCAGCTCGTCAACCAGAGCCATCCACTTGCCTATCAGGTGCCAGACCTTAGGTCCTTGAATTTTCTCGTTCGAGTCCAGCGGAACCCCATAATGAAGCTCTTTCATTCTTCTCGCAATCATACGGCTCACTTTGGGCTCTCTGATCTGTTCCTTGTTGAGCGTGATCGAGTTGTTGAGAAACTCTTCAAATCGTCCGTTGGTGAAACATCCCAGCAGTTTGGGGCCGATTTTGCGCAACGAGAGCCGCTGCAACGTCTGCAGCTCATGTTCGCGATCGATAATGTTGTCCACATTCGCCCCGTAGAGCCTTAGAAGAAGTGGATACAGGTTTTTGTACGACACTTTATATACACAATTGGTCAGTGCGCCACTGATACGGTCCAACACCAGGCCGTCGGAGCACGAAAGAGAGAGTTTGCGCCACTTGGGTATTCGCAGGTTCTGGATCACCGCCAAAACATCCTGCTTGAAGTAGTCCGTGGGCAGTGTGTTGTCGAGGGTCGCCTTGCATTCGTGGAATTCGGTACTGGGGGTCAAACCATCAGTAGACAGAAATTCGGCGGAGAACGGGCGCACAGCAGAGTGCGAGGACGACGAGCGCCGACATCTGCTGCGTCGGGAAGTGGATCGGCGGTCCTGGATGGACGACGAAGAGGCCTTTCTGGAATACCGAGGCCGTTCCATTGGTTCGTTGAATTGCTCAAAAGTTACACCGAGCCCCAAAATCGTCGCGTCGCCCACACGTAGTCTCGGGGAATATGTTGATGATATGCCCAATTCGGTAAAAGGTCAATAACTTTTTTCCTGCTTAATCAACCGTTCAACTTTTTGAAAGCTCACACACTCTGCCTGCTCTTTAGTGTTTATCTGCTGCTTTTGTCTGTGAGTTTTGGCTTTCCATTGCTGTTTGACTGCAAAATGACGTCGTATTCGGCCTTCGATGGCCACCCCCAGTCGGCCCAAACGGCCCAACTTATTGAGACCGACAAGCTTATTGTCACGATTCCCTTTAATTACGTCCACTTTGTCAAACCGCCCACAGTCTTATACGAGTCCCTGGTTCCCCAGGCCTGGCGGCTCATTAAATCGGACTCAGTTTCGTCGTTCCCTTTTCTGCAGAACCTGCCCCACGAAGCCATGGTTTGCGACAACCTCGACAGCCTCAGGCGCGCGGTTAACCACGCCAACGAGGCTTTTGCCGGCTCTGGGGTTATCACCATTCTCAACGAATTTAGGGGGGCAGACTCAAAGCTAACAACCTCCATCATCGGCAGCCATGCTTCACAGAGAGAAATGAACGACATCAGACTCCAGATCTTCCGAAGCTATTCCGAAATCACCACGCGAAAGATCACCATCGACTTTACAAAAAACAACTACTGTTTTACGTCCATTGGTAAGATCAAAGAGGAGCTCACGCTGTTTCTGGACGAAGTTTCCGCGTTTAACAAATGCTCAATCTACATTGTCGCGTCCAAAGAAAAGCCTTCCAAATTCGAGATAATAATAGTTGGCGACCAGGACTGCTGCACCGTAGTCGAAAACAAGGTGCGTTTATTCATCGATAACTTGAACCCGGCGTCCCATTGCGACTACATCGAGATCGACTCGTTGTCTCTGCTCCCTTTGATAGCTGGAACCAGATTCTCCAACCTGAAAAACATAGCCAAGAGAACGCACTGCCACATCTATCTGCCCAACTTGGTCCCCGAGATGTACTACAGCAACTCGCTAGACGTGGAGTCCCACAAGCCGACGATCTACATCACGGGACTGAAATCGCTAGTGCTCCTGGCCAAGTACATGCTCTCAGACATAGTGGAGAAAATTAGCAAGACACCGTTTATCAAACAGCTGGCTGTGATGCCTATCAAGAGAGAAAGTCTGATTTTATTTATGCAAGATACCGAGTTCGCCAAAGACATCATGTTCGAGACAGCATGCTACATCTCGATTCCCTCACTGGGATACCCGTACACGGACGGCACTGGAGACATTGTCAGCTTCCAAGGAAACTCTATTGAGGAAGTCGACCAGGCAATTGACCGGTTCATGGGCCTTATTTCCGGCTTCTACAGTGCAAAATACGAGTTCGAAATGACAACATCAACCACGGCGGATCTGAGCAAGCTGCTGAGTTTTAACGACTCGCTTTCGTTTGTCTCCAACTCCATTGTATCCTTGTCCAAGCTCAATGACACCTATGTTTTCCAGCTGATTGGTCGCTCGGAGGGATTCAAACGGGTGGTTAATCCGCTCTCCCAGTTGGCCCCATATCTCAAGACAGAGCTGCTTAAAAGCTCGGTCCTGTATCAGGTCGAGCTCTCCAACAAAGAGAAGGACTTTATCTCCGGGAAAAAGAGCGGCAAGATCATCAAGATCATGAATATGTCCTCTGTGCTGATCAAGCTGCTACCGTTCACAGACCATAACTTTATAGTGGAGATATCGTGTTCCGATCTGATGGACTCCATTCTTGGACTGGAAATGTTCGAGGACGAACTTCCCTCAATTCTCACGTTCAATGTTCCCGAGTCCTTTCACCGCCAGATCATTGGTGTTGGGGGACAAACTGTCCAGACAATCATGAGAAAGTTTAACGTTTTTATAAAATTCTCCAACTCTTTCGAGCTGAACGAGCGAGCTTTTGAGACAGCCAATGCAAATGCGTCCAATCTCCAACAGTCGTTCATCAGAAAAAACAACGTGATCATCAAATGCCCAGCCAAAAACAAAGCCCAGATACCTCTTGCGAAACAGGAGCTTGAGAAGCTGGTGGAGAAAGTCAAAACCACCAGTTACGCGTGCTTCGTAGCTAGACTAAGTCTACCTCAGTGGAGACTACTAACTTCCTCGGAATTGAACTCCAACCTGAATTCTAATAGGGTGAAACCAAGCAACTTTATCACCGAGCTGGAGAAATCCACAAACACATACATTGACTATCCGAGAGTGGATCAGGAAGAGTCCTGTATCGAATACGTGGATTTGAAGATTTATGGAATAGACAACAACTCCAAAAATTGCTGTACAGAGCTTGAAAAGCTGCTGCCCTGCGAATATGAGCTCAAAATTCTGAAAAACGGAATTTTTAAGGATCTGATGTATACCTTCAAGAACTCAAAGCAGATGCTAGGCAGTCACACCAACCCCGTGCAGCTTGAATTTTTGGAGAGTGTTGTTATTCCGCTGAGACTACTGTACAATGTGGAGCTCTGTTTCAGAAGCAACAAAACAACAGACTCAGTTGTTCTCAACTTCTATCCCGACGCCTTTGGAGCCACATGGAGTCCTAATCAGAAGGTCACTAAGGAGACACAAGTGGAAGTTTCGAAAACAGAAAAGTTTGCGCAGATGCTCGAAAACGTCAAGATTTTCTTCAAAAACCAGAAGCTTGAAGTCATTGGACAGAGCTTCAACATATGTGAGCTAGAGATGTTTGAGTCAGAGACTAGGAATGACAAAGAAAACCTCAACTCGAAAAAGACATCTCGCTCTCCGGCAGGACCACTCGACCCCACAAAAAGTGTTGCTTTCCAGCAGCCAATGCCGCCCAAAACTGCCGTCTCCACAGACCACCAGCCGCAGGTCAGCAGCAATTCCCGTTTCCAACAAACATTTGACCCCATCAGCCCGTTCAACACGCCAGATTTTAAATTCCCCACTATGGGAAATTCCTACTGAGCCAAGTCTTTGCTGCGTTGGAAGGACGTTTTCTCATCATTTATACCAGCCGCAATTGAGCAACATGATAATTCTATGTAAAGTCGTACAATATATACCCTGATCACGTACCTTTGTTCGATATGTTGCGGTGCAAGTAGTTCAAGGCGTTTGCCAGGGATGAATCATTCCTGTGGGGTGTTTCAGGCTCGTTTGACCGGTCAGGGTTGATGATCGATTTCATTCTAGAAGCGTTGTTCTGCATGTCGCCAGCAGACGGAGAGTTCATTTCTCGAACCCATTGAGACGCAATGCTGGCAGGAGAGTTCGGTGGATGAATAATTGATTTGGGGTCTTGCGGGTTCGTGGCAGGTAGCCGTTGGTGGTCCAGATGGTTGAAGTCTATAGCAAACTGGCCCGTGATGGAATCGTAGGAATAGTTCAACCTGGACTGGCAGGGATACATCATAATGCTGCGGGGGTGTGAAATCTCGGAGCTCGGTGCGGGACTGTTCTCTTTCCTGAATTCCTCGTCTGACTCTTCGTCGTCTGAGTCATCAACCAATAACGACAGGTGTTTCCGCTTACTTCCCACGTCCTGCTGGCACAACATCTGTGCATAGAACTTATTGCTTTTCCAGTTAGTCGATCTTGTCTTGAACATATAGCCTGCTGTCTGCATGACATCAAAAATCCGACACAAATAGTGCAGCTTGAGCTTCTTCTTGACATTTTCTCTATAATTGGCGAAATTCTGTTCTATCGAATGCACACTGGCTATCTGGGGTCCATCCTTCAGTCTCACGTCCATGTCATATCTCGGAATGATAAATTCAGGCACTGTAAAGCTGTATTTGAGAGAAATAACGTCTGATCTCTTATTATGCGATATCTGCTCCAAAAACTTGGTGAACGACATTCCCGGAACCGACCGCTCTTCGGACTCCGTTTCAGTTAGCTCCTCAAGATTTGTTGCAAGCGCCACTTCCCTGTTGCTCTGACCCATTTTGTTGAGTCGATGCAGCATTTTCAGCTTCTGGTTCTTCTTGTACAGCTTGTTCTTGCGCCTGCACCCGTCACAGGTCTTGTATTTACTTAGCGTGGACGGATCTTCGTCGGTGACATAAACCCTGCGTTTGATTTTGCATTTTGCACAATCCATATAGGTGCTATTGTAAGCACTAAGCGATACCGTGGAGTCCAACGGCATTTTTTTCGACTCGTAAAACAAGATGATTGAAATAATTATTTATTTTTATATAATTAATTATATGTATAGCTCATGAGCACGTTATACCTCCCTAATCCGTGTTTGTTGGGGGTTCTAATTTCAATTTCCACACATGACGGGAACCAACTAGTTTTTCACTATCCACCACAGCCAAATGAGTACGGCTACCGTCCCACACCTCTGGGAAATCAAGTGCTGAACACGGAAGATGACGACTATTCCAGTTCGTCGGACGACGAGGTTGACGATATCCTCGGAGATATGGATCTTTACGGGACGCATGATGACGATATGAATAGTGTTTCTGTCGGTGGAAGCAGTCGGGGAAGTATCGGTGCGGAAAGCAATGGCAGCGGGGTCAATCACCTTTCCAGCTCCAATCAGAGTGGAAAAGGGCTTCTGGGAATTTTGGACGAGAATGACCGCAAGCGAAAGAGTCGTGAGCAGAAACGGCGCAATCTGATGAAAAACATCATCATGGGGGACCAGGACTCGGGGACAGAAATTCCTTCTGCCAAGGGTGCAAACGCTTCAGGCTCAGCTTCCAATGGACCTGAGCCTGAAAAGGCACCAACCAAGGTCGAAAAGCTGTTTGGATTTGATATTGATTTTGTGAGCGAGCTTATTTCTCCTCCAAAACAGTTGTGCAACTCCAGATTTGAGGTCTCTGTCGAAGACATGGCATTTCTAGGACTTCCCATTCACATCAACGACGACGGTAATTGGAGAGTATCAAATAGTTCGAGACCGAAAAAGAAGAAGACCAGTCGTCGCAAGAAGCCCAGCTCTGATTCTGACATGTCAGACCAAGAAGAGGAGTCGGACACAGAAAACAAGACCAAAACGGACTGCCCCATGTACATGTTCCACCTAGTTTTCGTTCTCAATCCGCCCGTGGTCGAATACAATTACAGAATTGATGAAATGTTCCACTACATTGCGAGTCGAATCTCGTTGCTGTTAAGATACGAACAGCAAAAATCTAACTTCGTTTGGAACCAGTCACGGCTTATTTTGGACCTAAGAGAGCAGTTCTCGTCACTATCTTTAAACGAACAATGGAATAAGATTATAGAAAAATCTTCACTGGCCCGGATGATGGCCCAGACTTACTCTGCTGTTTCGAAATCCGAGATCATTAATATAGAAATCAACAACAAAATGCGTTCGTTCCAAATCCCTATTCGCACAGAGTTTAGCTCGCTGCCTCCTCGCCACATCAAACTATTGCCGGGATCCACCTTATCGTCTATCTCTCCGTTTAATTCCTTGGGCCTTGATCTACACAGCATGGCTCAACTGGATGACGATAGTATGATCCATTTTGCACTACTACTGCTTGACGACCCGGAGTCGATTATCAGGGACATCCAAGCCGAAAGGCATTCTTTGATTGCCAACTTTATTCGGATGATCAAGCCGAATGAAAGTCTCTCAAGACTGGCTGCGCTCAGTGGCTTAGACGTGGCAGAGGTGAAGCTGTTTGCCAATCATTTGGTTTACTGGAGGAGAGCCAAAGCTTTTCTGCCTCTGAATCCAAGAAACGTTTATATTGTTTCGCCTCTGGCTCCCCTCTACAATATTCACAAAGACTCCACTTTTTTCAAACAACAATTTCCCAACCTGCCAGCGTTGTCGAATTTTCTTTCGCTGATTTCTTCATCCTCGTCGAAACCTCACCCAATCAATGCTGTGATACCCAGTAGAGATCATAGAGACCTTTATATGGACGCTGTTGGTTGGCTGCTGAGATATGGTTATCTGACTCAGCTCCAGACCTTCCTGTACCTCCGTATCACCAAAGGAATCAAAATAAAAGTTGAGGAAGAGCTCGAAATGGAACGCAAAAACAAGGAGGGAAATGAAAACGAACTTGCTCCGGATGAAGAGGACAGTAAAGTTGCATCCACAGACAACACCACGAAAGTGAGAGACTCGTCTGAGACGAACTCTGTGTCTGCTTCAGCCGACTCGAATATAGCATTGGATTACTCAGCAATGGGGGGAACAATATATTTTGAAGAGGAGGAGGAGGAGGATACCATTCTATTGGACCCCGAGAGCGCAACGGCACACGAGAGACGCTGGATAGCCAAGTGTGTCGAGAAACAGCCGTTGGAGGTGGTGAATCTTTTCTACAAGCTGCTCAAGTACATGAACGGGAAAGTGTCTCTTGAGCTTCTTATGGTAAGGGAAAATATTAGTAGACAAGATGTCCGCAAACTGTTGCTGGCTCTAGACGAATATGTCACCACAGTGAAACACTGGTAGCCATGGTCTGTACTTTAATTTTTCGGCGCGTCGATCGTCTTTTTCTTTCGGTACTTTCTTATTTTTTGTGATTTTGAGGAAAATCATTTTGGAACTTGTTTTGTTGATCAAACAGTAAACTGGAATTTAGTGGGGGCTGCTAGAATGTCTTTATTGCGCTGATTTATTTAAAATCCATAGATTAGAAACAGTGTTCTTAAGTTTGACTGCATTACGAAAAAGCAGGCGACTACAGCTCATCAGAATTAAATATGAACAAAACTGATCCTACCCAACTCAAAGCGGCCCAACAGCCCGAACAAGCTGATACAGGATCCCCCACGCATTTGGACGGTTCTGATATCCATCAACAACAGTATCTACGATATATGGACGAACGACATGATTATCGCACTCGCAAGATCAATACTTCACACGGTCAATATGTGAAGGTGATGGTTCTCTTTGCGATTTTGCAGATCATCGGTATCGTATTCTTCAGCAAAGGGTTTTTGCTTTCACGCCAGGTTTTGCCGAACCAGGCCACTTGTGTGGACCAGCAAAACAGTGAAACTTGCGAACGATTTTCTCCATACAAGAAAACAGTTGTTTTACTAATCGATGCTCTTCGTTTTGATTTTGCAATCCCTGTGGACGAAGACCATGCAGACCCTTATTTTCACAACAACTTTCCTATTTTGTACGACCAGTTTGTGCAAAATCCAAAGAATTCGTTGTTGCTAAAGTTCATCGCAGATCCTCCCACTACAACATTGCAGAGACTCAAAGGTCTTACCACAGGATCCTTGCCCACCTTTGTGGACGCTGGGTCCAACTTTGATGGCGACACTATAGATGAAGATAACTGGGTCTCTCAGTTGTATAGTCACGGCAAAAAGGTGGCTTTCGTTGGAGATGATACGTGGACCGCTCTTTTTTCTCCGTTTTTGCACGAAAACATGTCGTATCCTTATCCATCCCTAAATGTTTGGGACTTGCATACCGTTGATAATGGAGTCATTGAACACCTGTTTCCAATGATGAATGAAAAGAACGCTGATTGGGATGTTCTGATCGGACACTTTCTCGGAGTCGACCATTGCGGGCACCGATACGGACCTCGACACTACGCGATGAAACAGAAATTAAACCAAATGAACACCCTGATTGGAGAAGTCATTGATTCTATCGATGAGGACACTCTTTTGATTGTTTTTGGTGATCACGGTATGGACTATACCGGAAACCATGGAGGAGAGTCAAAGGATGAGTTGGAGTCAACGCTTTTTATGTACTCCAAAAGCGGTGATTTTGGCCGTCTGTCTTCGGATAAGTACAATGTTTCGGATCTTGGAGATCACTTCAGAGCCGTCAATCAGATTGATTTGGTACCAACAATATCCTTAATGATGGGACTACCTATTCCCTTCAATAATCTGGGGTCTCCAATAGAAGAAGTTTTCATCGGTTCAGACAGCAAAAATCAGCGTCAACTGGCCAAAATCAATTACATAACATGTCAGCAAATACACAATTACAGACAAAACTCCGATCAACTCCTTGCTGACGAGGAGATAAATCTGAAGTTCGAACAACTATCACAAAATTGGACCTTGTTATCTGACGATATAGAGGAACCTCAGTTTTTGAGGTTCAACAAACAATGTTATGATTATCAGGCACTCTCTCTTGAGAGATGTAAAGCGTTGTGGGCTACTTTCGATAACATGTGCATTGGAATTGGAATTGGAATCATAGTCACTTCACTTGCATTGTTAGTTATTTATACAAAATTGGTGCCATTGGTCGTCATTACACAACTGAATTCGCAGTTCATTGCATCTTCAGCTGCAATGACTTTGGTTTACATACTTTTGACGGTTTCTTTCACAACAATATTCAAGCCTGGAAATCTTGATTACCTGTGGTCTATTCTGCTTGGTGTTTCTTTAGGAATTATCAATGGAATTCTGGCCCCAATAATTGACAGATATTCTATTCCCTGGCTACTTTCTCAAGTGAGGGAAAATCTGGTTCAAAATGGATGGACCTACTTTGCGCTCAGTTTGATCTTCATGCACTCCCTGGTTTTCACCTCAAACTCTTTCATAATTTGGGAGGACAAGATTGTTTCATTTTGGTTGACCACCTTTGGATTTTGTGGATTTTTCAAATCTTTCAAACATAAACAGTCGTACAAACAATTGCTCGGTGCTTACCATTCTGTTATGTTTGTCCTGTTAACGAGATTGACCTCCACTATTCGGTTCTGTCGTGAAGAACAGGGTTCTAAATGTGTGAGTAATTTTGAAGTCACTTGGTGGTCAGTCGCATTGGTGTATCTTTCTGCTTTTCTTTTGCCCAAGATGATAGAAAGATTCTATATCACTAGTCAATCTTATCAAGGGGCTGCGTCGCTGTGGATCTCAATAGGTCTGAAAACAATGATGTTGTTGATAGGATTGATGTGGTCTTTGGAGTACATTGAGAATAGTGATTATTTCAATGCCCAAATGAAGATCCCATTCGAGGGTTTCAAGCTAACGCGATTGACCATTGCTCGTATAGTCATGGGTATTTCGCTGATTGCAAGTAATTTTGGATGGTCATTGGGACCTTTGTGCATCAAGAT
Source organism: Ogataea nakhonphanomensis (assembly GCA_030564965.1). Classification (NCBI taxonomy): domain Eukaryota; kingdom Fungi; phylum Ascomycota; class Pichiomycetes; order Pichiales; family Pichiaceae; genus Ogataea; species Ogataea nakhonphanomensis. The sequence continues at coordinate 754,204 of JAJMAN010000002.1, forward strand.
TGATCTCAGATCTGAACGCGAGAATCAACAAGATCTCAAAACGGCCAGTATCTTGGGATATGGCAATGTCTATGGTTCTGCATACTTTTTGTTTGTGATCAATATTCTATGTGCTGTCTTACTTGTCAACAAGCCGCTAGGCATTGTCTCCATGGGTATTTTGGTGAACCAAATTCTCACCTTATTAGAACTGATCGGTATTCTCAACATTCGTACCAATCTGATTTCGGTCGTCGTGATGGGACTTTTAGGATATCTGCATTTCTTTAGCACTGGACATCAGGCTACGCTGCAAGCCATACATTGGGACACCGGATTCATCGTGACGGAATCCATAGTTTTTCCATTCACCCATCTTTCGATCCTTCTGGATACTTTGGGACCGTTCATTATCATTTGTTTGTGTATTGCTTTGATGTGTCTGTGGAAAACTCCGCCGACAAGTAAAGCAATCTCCCTCATTTCAAAAATTGTGGAGAACTCCTCAACTCTGATAATCTACCAAACTTGTCTGACCCTGTCCACTTTGATCATGACCAACCACTTTAGAAGACACTTGATGGTGTGGAAGATTTTTGCTCCTCGTTTCATGTTGAACGGTTTGATTCTGATCACTATGAACGTTGTTCTTTCATTACTTACCGTTGGTTTTGCTACAGGCAGAGTCATTAAGAGATGGAATCAGGTCTTTGGTAATTGAACTCAACTTTATAGACTATATTACATTCATTCCAAGTTTCCATGTAAATTGTTTAGGAATACCTGGTCATCCAGGGCACCGAAATTGCCTTCATCGCCAATCATAAGATCATCGGTGGCACCATACAGAAGGTTGTTGTCGAACTCAAAATTACCAGTTTGAGCACCAGCGTCGAACGGATCGTCAAACTCCGTCTCACCCAGTATGCCGTGCTGTGTCTGATGTGTATTTGTCTCCATTGCACGCCTACTGGCCTCCTCTTGTGCCTTTCTCTGTTCTTCCTCTTGTTTCTTCCGCATCTCTTCTTCTTGTCGTTTTTTCTCCTCGAGCTCGTGTTCTAACCGAAGCTTGCGTTCAGCTTCCTCTTGTCTCCGATTCTCAATTAACTCCTTGCACCGTTTGTAGTCTGCGATAGTGCACTTCTTCTGATCAAACTTGATCTCACGAATTTGGAATTTAGTGTCCTGTGTAAGCTCCATGTTGAACTTGGTTCGAAGATCGTCCTTTATCGTTTCCAATAAGGTGTCATACTCGCTGGCCTTGCTTGCGTCATAGTCCTGGAAAAGCTCCGTCAGATACTTTATTTTCTCTGTCTCGTAGTTAAAGAGCTCACTCCTGAGTTCCTCTGGTGACAGATTTCGCAACTCGTTGATCTTGCTTTCCGAGTGTTCCAACTTCTGCTTCATCACGCTAAGGTTACCACAATGCACGTCATCTGCGCTCACTTGTTGGAAACTTTGTCTTAAATCTTCCTCCTTGACCTTCTCGGTTGCCCCAATGATTTTTCCCGCGATCTTGCAACGTGGAAGCGAGGCAGGAGGAACCAACTGGTGGAACGTGACGTTCTTAAGAACGACATTTTCTAAGAGTTCGTCATGCAATTTGAGTCGCAACGCTGCAGACTGTCTGTACGAGTGAATATCAACTTCATCGCTAAGAATCTGTGCATCTAAAGGATTGGGCGGCGGAATAGGCAAGCTGTAAATTGGGTGAGAGAATATGTTCACCGGAGGCTGTGGTTCAGGGGGGGGTTGGTTGTTGGCTGCAATTGCTGCTGCTGCTGCTGCTGCCTCCTTTGCGTGTGATTGTCGGGATGGTGGTGTGAGACCTCGTTGTTCGTAGAATGCGTTAGGAGGCCGGCCCCTTTTTCTGTGCGGAGGCATACTGAAATTTAAGTATAATTATTTGTTTTCAAATATTTAGTGTCAAATTATTATTCATATGGCGACGCACATCGTCGTTAAATTCGTCGATTTTTCATTCCTCAATATCGTTGAAATTGGTGGAATGCGTTAGTTCATACTTCATCACCTTCATGCGACGTCTTCTGTTGATGAAGCTCAAAGACTTCACTGGCTGATTGCGTCCTGCTGATGCGTCCTGCTCGGCCTCGCCCTCGTCTATCAAATTATCGTTCCCCAGATATAAAATCTTCATTATATTTCCAAATGCAACCACAATCGACTTGTGACCGAACTTCTGCACCGGTCCAACTCTTCTAATCAGAAGGCTTGGGTTTGCATTTCCTTCAATATCATGGTATTTGACCTGACCGGCGGAAGTCATGGTCCATCCTTCCCAAACGTCAGTGATCTTTTTCTGGGATTTGATGGTTTTGGATTTTCGATTTCGAAGATGGGGAGACTCGCCAAGAATCTTCCTTGAGGCTCCATATTGGAAATCTGTGTTGCTCTCCTCATCTGCAGTGTACTTTTTGCGCACTCCAATTAACATGTTCATATCAGTAGTGCACCATCCTTCGACGTTATTCAGCCAGTGCTGGTGCTCTGTGACAGATGAAAATCCCAGACAACGTGTCTCACGCGGATCTCTTTCGACTCTCATGCAAATACTATTTTTGGCCTTGTTGTCTATCGAAAAGGTGTGCACAATCAATGTGTCAGAGTCCAGATCTGTGTAGGCTATGGAAAATGAACTGACCGATGCACATCCACAGAAACGGCAGTGTGACGGCTCGGGGTGGAACACGCGGAAAGATTTGGGCTTGAACTGGCCAATGTTGACCTTTTTAAGCAGTGTTCCGGAGTTCACGTCGATCAGCTCTGCAGTCAAGTTGCATGCTCTCACAAACATACCCACAAACGGAACGGGCTCTATAACAGCTCCCGTATAGCTCTGCTGGGGAGCTGGTGATGAAGATACACTATGTTCAGACAGTCCCGGAGATGGTGATAGGTTGGCACGCAGTCTGTGGAGTGATTCGATGGACTTCATGTTCATAGACGAGGTGCGAGAAATCACAGCCGGGGTGACAAGTTTTTTGCCTGAATTGTAGCTTTCACTCTCAACACTCACAGATCTTGTTTTCCAGCTGCTGTTCACAGAGGTGGCCACTACTACAGACCCGTCTTCCAGAACACCAACCATCCTATCATTGACTCTCGGAGTGGCAATTCTTTTGCAGCACACCAGAGGCAGACTAGTCAAGCTCTGTGTTTTCATGGTTCCGTCCATGCAATTCACAGTAACCAGGTCTCCGTTTCTCAAAACCATCACAAACTCTTTCTCCTTGGCTATATCATAAAATCCACCCATTTTTCCTCCACGATCATAGGCAGAGTCGACAGATGGTGACCTGCCATGTCCCAGATATACTGGAGTCAGCTGAGATTTTGTGCGGCTCGGTTTGTGCAAGTTGGTGATGGAGGGTGCTGGGCTGTTGTCTGAAGAGGAGTCTCCATCTATTCTGAGCTCTTTGGATAGTTTCGACTTTCTGGTCATCATGTTCTTTGGTGTCCTGGCACGTGGTAGCTGTTGACTTGGTTTTGTCCTGAAGAAGGCTTCAAACGGTGTGTCATTCGCTAACTCGTCAAAATGATATTCCCAGATCCACGACATGGAAAAACGAGACCAACATTTCACCGAACCACACTTGCTGAATACCGTAATCAAAGAGCCTGTCCGTGACATCACAACGTGTGTCACGGGTAGCAGCCGACCACTGATAGGGAGCGGTGTGGGGAGCGGGAGAGGAGAAGTCATTGGAGACCAAACCAGGATTTTGTGGTCCATTCCAACAGAAACAATGAAAGGGCAGGATGAGGTCGCTATGCGAACGACGTCCAAATAATGGCCATTAACAAGCTCTTTTGAATTGAAGTTGGTGTTTTGTCCTCCAGCTGTGGTCTCGGGTGTTCCTCCCAGACCTCCAGTCATATTGATGCCGCTTTTAATCAGCGAGTATTTCAAAATTAGTGGAGCACTTGAGATAACAAACATTGAGCAGCTCAAAAATTCCAGAACATAGAGCATGTCAAAATTGTAAGTAGTCCCCTGGTCAAATCCAACGGTGAATGACGATTTGAACGTGTCGAACAACTTTTCCGGTGTAACAATTGTAGGGTCCATAACTGAGACCACAAACTGATTTTTCGATTTCTTGTAAACCGTTTCATATATGGTAGCTAATCCGGCAGCAAATGATCTTTTATTTGTGAAAAAGTCTAGCGAGACACTATGAAGCACCTGAATAGAAGCTTGAGACTGAGAGACCACTGGCAGCCTGCTCTGGAGGATGTTGCACGAAACACCCGAAGACCATTGTAGTGTTGCAATAAAAATAATGCAGCTCATAAAGACACTAGACTTGATGCTCCCTATAAAAGGAAGTCTTATTTTGAACAGCTTTTGGCCAAGCATGGAGAAAAGAAACAGTCTTCTTTGCGAAAACCTGTTGCTTCTTAAGAAAGCTGAAGAGATAAGCGAATCCGATCCAATCGATTTCAGCTTAGACTCTGTTTCGAATGGCTCGCCATGCTCATTTGGACGCTGAAGCAGATCTTTCAGCTCGAGTCTGCGAATATCAATTCCCACAATCGTAGTGAAATAAGTGAGATGGAGTATATGGTCAAATATCAGAGTCAGGCAGGCAAAGAATACATGTTGTTTGGCTGGTTCACTTATCGTGGGCCAGGCCGCAATCATCAACGCAAGGTTCGCCAAAATGATGGTAGTCGACTGAGGGTGGCTAGAAAGTGCTGCTTTGCTCAGTCTAATTCCGACAGACACCTCATCAGAAGTTTTGGAAATTGCTGCTACCAGCCTAAATGTGTTCTCGATACTCACCAGAAGCACTAAGGACAATGTGATCAACGTTGGAAACTGGGCCAAATCTAAGCCTGACGAAAAATAAGAAGCAACTGTCGCACTAGAAAAAAGCGACAACGTTATTTGCACAATATAAGCAAACAATAAGCCAGTTCGCGACTTAACAGAGTGAATGTTGGTAAGTGCTATGATGACATAGATCACAACCGCAAATGGAAACGAGGCAATCATTATTTTCTCAAATAGAGTGCATTTCTCAAACTTAATACTGTACAAGGAATCATGAGAGGTTTCAGACTCAAATATCGTAAATTTTTCAAGCTTTCTGGCTTCTTGCAAGTTTGTGCTCCATTTTCTCTCAAATTCCGGTGACAATTGAGACGGGTAAACAAAGCACAGCTGTAAAGAGTCCGCACTCCTGATCACCCCGTCTACCTTGTTTATTCCTGATAGCCAATTCAACTGGGAATATGGTATTTGTAGATCAGACTTCTGCGAAAGCCGGTAGTGAATAGTTTTTAATATATTAGGGTCATTTTTGAGTGACTCCTCGTCATTGTTCCAGATATTGATGGGAGAGAGAACTTTTATACTCATATCAGAAGAACTTGCTTCTCCAACAGGCAAGCCAGCCAGTAACGTTGCTTGTAATTTTGCAACATCGAGCAAAAAGTCTTTAGTCAAAGCCCGGTGGTTACTCGTATTTTGTCCGGAATCCACAAACCCCAGGGAGCCCGAAACGTCTCGGGTTAGATCGTCCTGTATCCACACACTTTTTAAGCAGAAGTCGGGAGTCAAAGAAGCGGGTTCCAACGGTCTAAGCTCAACAGACTTGATATTATTGATGTCACTAAGAGATCCCGAGAATGAGCTGGATGGAGACTCATAGGTGGCATAGAGAGCAGGATAACTTAGCATGAACAGGATTGTCACAGGCCAAAGAATGTATGCTGTGGGATGTGCCAATAAATATGTGAGAATCGGCCGGTATATTGATTGTAGTTGTTGTATCCAAGTCGTATACCTGACATGTATGAGACGCTCCCAGGTACGGACAATGTTTGGAGTTACAATCATTGTGGCCAAACCAATTTTCCTGTACTGTATGTTTTGGTTTGTCCCCGAAGTCCTATGGCGTGTCTAACTCCAGTCTCACTATAATCGATGGATGTAAATTATATATTTGGTGATCCCGATAAATTTGTAGTAGCGCGACTTGACACACCTCTACACCATGACTATTGTCCAATTGATTCTGATTTAGTATGCGTTCATTACTCGTTAGTTCTATTAATCTAGATATCAGGTTTCCGACCACCATCGCCTGCCTTACACATCTTGATCTCGCGAACCCATTCACTGTTCAATATCTGGGGACACGTAATTCTTCTTTGAGGTAGCGGGTCCAAAATGGAATAAATCACGTTCCGGCATCTCGCACGTTTCAATCCTTCAATCGGCTCGTATCCTTTCGCATCCTTCCTCTTCTGCAAGTATGTAGTGAAGAACTCGTCCTCTACATTTGCCAGCTTCCATAGTTGTCTTCCGGTACGCATCGCCATGTAGATAACTCCGCAAGCCCAAACGTCTATAGGTCGAGGATCGAACTCTTGTAGCGTATATTCTTCTGGTGCAATGTAGGGAGAAGAACCGCAGATCCCATGACTTAGCTGTACTTCGTCCTCCCAAGCCATTTTGAAGCACTCGGCATTGCCAAAATCAGTGATCTTCAGTGTTCCTTCCGAGGTCAGCAAAAGATTTTCCGGCTTGAGATCCCGGTGAGCAACACCCATTTTGTGCATGTAGTTGAGTCCTCTCACCAGCTGCTTGAAGAAACAGTCTGCTTCGGCATATTCCAGCTTTCCGGCCGTGACAATCAAAGAGTAGAGGTCTCCACCCGAACAATACTCCATCACTTCGCAATAATCACTTTTGGCATCTTTCAACAAATCGATCGTCGATATGATGTTGAAGTGTTTTAAGGAAGATGAAATGCAAAACTCGCTCGTCAGTCGCTTGGAATATCTCTTATCGCTCTCGTGCGGTCGTCTTCTGAACTCTTTCACTGCGTACAGAATCTCGCTGACTCCATCTGATCCTTCCTTGGGGACTTTTTTGTGAGCGACGCGCACCACCCCAAAAGCTCCCCTGCCAATCACCTCCTGGCACTCACCATATTTCTCTATGAAAAGTCTGCTGTCTGCTTGCTCGGGGGTCATGTTCACACTCATGGCAGTGGTTGGCTGTTGAATGGAATTTTGGGGACCAGAAAACTGGGTAATGTCTCCTCTTTTGACCTGGTTCAAAAGACCAGATAATAGTGTCGGCGGAAGATCCGAATTGCTTGTTGCAGCATCAAGCCTAGCCTTTGCTTCATTGTCCAAGGATGCTAGATTGGTGGAAGACAGAATATTAGGAATTGCAGACACCGCAGAATTTCTCAGCTTTTTTGCCCCAAGCCAGTCCTTCACCATCTGGCCCAACTTCTCCTGCCGCTTGATGTTTCTCAAATGATGTTCGTGGTACCCGTTTTCGCGCATGAAAAGTCTGGCCGGGACCTGTTTGGAAGCGATTGACCCCGATCTGGACAACGAAGAATGGTCATTTGAGTTTAAACTCATGGGGGCAATGTGCCCCGGGACATGAGACTGGTTTTGAGCTGGGCTGCGTATTTTGCGGCTGCTAGGATTGCTGTTAAGTGACGAGTTGGAGTTCATGTGCGGTTTTCCTTCTTTACTGGCCAAATCGAAGGAAGTTTTTGCTTGTAAAGTGGGAGACGAGGGAGTAGAATTCAGAGACACGCTCGAACTTACCGAGGAGGATCTGGACTCGCTTCCAGGATTGGTCTTATTCGAAGACATCCCGAGCATTTTTCCCAGCTTTAACATCGCCGAATTGGGGTGCTTCTCAGCGGTTCCTGATGCAGTCATCGACTAATTACCTATTGGAAAATTTGACCGCTTAATTATTTGTAATAAACAAGCGTTTCACTTGAAGGAAAATGCTCCTGTAATACCCCAGTATGCTATGCGTGAAACCAAAGATACGAATATAAGGAGGTTGTTTTGGTGGCTTTTCGATTTTTAGAAGTAAAAAATATACACCTGGATATTTTATCCTGAACAAATTTTTCAGTGTTGTTTGGTGCGAGGTGTCGATATTAGGCTGTGTCCAAACAGCACACCCTGGCCAGCTTCTCGATGTGCAACTTCAGCATGCATTGTTCGCGTGCAATCTGCCGCGACGACTTGAGATACAACTCGAATTTCAGCTTTCCAGCCTCGTGAATCTTATCAAGGTTGTACAACAGATCATCTAAAGACTGGACCTTTGTGACCAAAGAGTACAGCTGGTTGAAAACTGGTGTTTCAGCGACTAGATGCGAGTCAAATTTTGTGATTGTTGATTCATAATCCTGTTCCAGATGTTGGTTCAGCTGGGAGACCTCACGGATTTTGCTCTCCAGTAGCTCATCCTGTTTGGAAATGGTGTCTGATAGGAATGATACGTAATTTTTATCGTTAATGGTCCTTTCGGTCAGCTTGATAAGCTGGTTTTGAAGATGTATCAGGCCTGATAAAGTGTTCTGATTGAAGTTTTGGGCGATTTTGGTTTTCTCCGTTTTCAACGCAACGTCTAATGTGTCCAGGACCTGAGTTCTATTAGGATTTGGTGGAAGAAGAGGTGGCTCGGACACCGGTTTCTGTTGGTCTTGAGGAAGGTTCATAAGGTTGATCTTGTGTATAGTCAGCTGAGATGTTTCCACAGGAGGAGGAGACAGTGGTTTCGGAGGAAGTTTAGGCACAGTCGGTGTGGGTCTCGCGTCCGTTAATGGAGGATACTTTTGGATGCAATCCAGAAAGATTTTGACCAGACTCAACAGCCGGTTGTTCTTTGGTGGAACTCCATCGTTCGATGAGTTCTGGCCAAACAATTGAAGCCATTGACTCAAAAATGGGTGGTAAAAGCGGCCGTTCGCGTCCATGTAGTTGTTGGGGTTTATCTGTGATCCGGGGCCCGGCTTGATATATATTAGAGGTGTCATCTTCGGATACTCGTGAGGAATCCAGATTTCAAAAGGTGTCTGGTTGGGACTCACGCCATATACTCTCGCCATCAGTTCTTCCTTCCCCATATCTGTAACATGAACATCAGTGTTGACCTTGAGATAGTCAAAACACATCAAAATTAGCGATATATCTTGATACGCTAGCACAGCATTGGAATATTCCGCTTGTAGCACACGATAGAGCCATTGTAATAACTGGGGTGGCAATTTAGGCATCTGTTAGCGAAATGAGAATGACTAGATCCACCAGACTAAAAATTGCTGCTTAAAAAATATATGCTGTAAAGTATTTCAGGTATTATCACCAATACAACTAATATTTTACTACTCGCGACTTTGCATTGAGGAACCAATATCTCGTGGGCACGTATCGGTACAAGAGTTTGAAAAGAAACTTAGATTACAAAGAAGAACCTAGAAATGAGCGGGTACGTACGACTTGACAAACTCTCAATAACAGACTAACTGAGCAGGTGGACAGTGGTGTGGACACTGATTGTTGCTTGTGCATTGGGAGCCGTATTTTGGAGATACGCACCAAAGGAAAACCAAACGTAAGTATGCACCTCGACTGGTAGACAGGTGACTAACGCCACAGGGTTTGGAGAAGTACCGTCTCGCTGACGATCGCGATGATGTTCTTGATGTGGGCCATCACGTATTTATGTCAATTGCATCCTCTGGTGGAGCCTAGGAGATCAGATTTGAGGCCAGAGTATGCTGAATAGACAACGATTCATAACAAAAGAACGAGAGCTAAAATTACAGATTACAGATTATAGATTAAGAGCGTAGATGTAGGAACGGCAATTCAGCGCCACCATAAAATGGCACCGGGTATTTGATATTCCACGATCCTGCCCTCAAACTCGACAAAGTATCAAATCGTAGAGCTGACAGCAGGCTTTATCTTCTCCATCACCAGAACCCATTATTCCATAGAGCAGAGGAAGATGAGGCAGAAACAGGAGTGAGTTGCCATTTGTAAACAGCCCAACCTACTGGTTGTCGCCACATACAAAGAAGAACTAAAAACCTAAATGAAAATTTTGTCACACTTTATACCTCAATATGCTTATGTCATCATCAGAGAAGTTGACTTGCGAAAACGATAGAATATCTTTTGTTTATCGACCCTTATTTACTATGCAATAGTCGGCCCGATGATCAACATTTTCTATCCTTTCTGGATAGTTTACTCTTCTGTACAATTCATGATTGTGCGGCCGTTTGTCGCTGTTTTTGAAATCCTTTTCCACGGGTTCATTTGCTTTCCCTTAAAGGTAGTTTGCTGGTTTGTGGGTCTGAACTTTATGTCCATCAAAGATACCGATTTTCGCTATGTGGTTGATTTTTTACGGATCACGTACCAATTCGTTAGCGTCTCCGTTCTCTTCGGAATATTTGTTGGTCTTTTCAATGGAATGATACTATGCGCGATCCGCTCCGGTCTCACGTTCAATAAACCCTCAATTGAGCTTTTCAAGCCTCACGATCAGTCTGTCAAACACGAGTCCGCTGACGACGTTCCGCTCATTAAAAAAGAACATGATATTCACAACATCAAAACAGAAGAAATAGAGAGCTTGCCGAACGCCACCTCTTCCTCTCAATTATTCGATACCTCTCAACACAATGTACGAGAACGGCATCTACCGACTTACTATGATGACGACGATGGGTATGATACTGTGCGAACTGAACTTTCTCCAAAATCCCCTCATCGCTCTAGAATCTCTTCTCGCTTTTCCTCACTGCGCAGTGACTCCATTTTTAACACACCCCGACAATCAGATTCGGAAGCTAACACAACCGTCGACGTTGATACTGCGGCGCTCAAAATTATTAAGGAAGAGGACATATCGTAAACGACATGTCACAAAACTTGGAGGTGGTATATATTGAGTTCTTAGAAGTGCAACAAAGGAAGATCAGATGGACTCGAATTTTGCCTACCCTCCGGGTTGTCTCCTCCTGAAGAAATTCATACAGTTTACGAGAGCTCGTACTCAGGACGGTAATATGTTGAAGAACTTCTCTACTCCCGAGGAAGCTGTTGGCTATCTTTTAATCCGTTTTTTGAGGAAACTTGGATTTCAAGGAGTCAATACGGCAAATCTACTCCCACCTGATCCTATCCAGATTGTGCTGAACATAAAGTTACAATTTAGTGGGCCAAACATCTTTTGCAGGGACAAACTGACCAAGCACCAGTTATACAGGTTCAAGGTTCACCTTTCATTAACATTTCGCTCGTGTGGTAATCGGGTGGATTTCTCTCGTTTCAACAAGATAGTATTCCTTTGTTTGGTGCAAAATGTGGATCTTGAGCGCTTTAAAGCTCTCGTCTTCATATACGAAAAAGTTTTGTTGTATTCTCTCTCTGTCAGAGTTGATGTCGAGGCCAAAAACAAGACTCAAAAAGCAGCATTTCCGATGATATACAATATCCCACAACAAAATTGTTGTCGTGATATAACTTAGAGGCTTACACTCGAAAAATACAAGCAGCAGACTGACGTTCATCATATTGACGTCAGTATTATAGTCATGATGCTGTGACTTTCATATTCTAATTTGCTGATAAACTGGTGACCGTACAAGAGTCTATAGTGAAATACTAATTAGTGAATATTAATATTGTTTGCGTACTGATTATTCCACTTCTTGACAATAATATGTTGCAAGAAAAAGTCAAAATCTACAGAATCTATGCTGAAGCAAACAATCTGTACTGCGCTTACGAACTGCTGAGACACGCCTAGCGAGGAAGGGACCGCAGATCATTGTGGACGGTGCAACACAGGCCATCTTATAGTGGCTGGTGAGCTCATGGCGGTGTATGGCGCATGCACAATAAAAATTTTTCAGAAAATTTAAAAAATAAAAGTTAATTAAGCTCAACTCACATCAATAATGTCGAAGGAAGAGTTTATGATCAAGCCGGAGAGTACTACTCCAGCTAATGACACCTCTGAGTGGCCACTTTTGCTGAAGAACTACGACAAGTTGCTTGTCAGAAGCGGACACTACACGCCTATTCCAGCTGGATCCTCGCCGCATAAGAGAGACCTGAAGAACTACATTTCTTCTGGTGTTATCAACCTTGACAAGCCATCCAACCCTTCCTCGCATGAGGTTGTTGCCTGGGTGAAGAGAATTTTGAGAACAGAGAAAACCGGTCACTCTGGTACCTTGGACCCAAAGGTCACTGGATGCTTGATTGTCTGTATTGACAGAGCTACCAGACTGGTCAAATCCCAACAAGGAGCAGGTAAGGAGTATGTTTGTATTGTTAGACTGCACGAGGCCCTCGAAGATGAAAAAGAGATGGGAAGAGCTCTTGAGAGTTTGACAGGTGCTCTTTTCCAAAGACCTCCTTTGATTTCTGCTGTCAAGAGACAGTTGAGAGTGAGAACCATTTACGACTCCAAACTGCTTGAGTTTGACAACCAGCGCGGCCTTGGTGTTTTCTGGGCATCTTGTGAAGCTGGAACCTATATGAGAACCTTGTGTGTGCATCTTGGTATGCTTCTGGGTGTTGGTGGACATATGCAAGAGCTTAGAAGAGTTCGTTCTGGTGCGCTTTCCGAAAACGACAACCTTGTCACTTTGCACGATGTTATGGATGCTCAGTGGCTTTACGACAATTCCAGAGACGAGAGCTACTTGAGAAAGATCATTTCTCCATTGGAGACCTTGCTTGTCGGATATAAGAGAGTTGTTGTCAAAGACTCTGCCGTTAACTCTGTTTGTTACGGTGCCAAGCTTATGATTCCTGGTCTTTTGAGATACGAAGAGGGCATTGAGTTGTATGATGAGGTTGTTCTTATGACCACCAAGGGAGAGGCTATTGCTATTGGTATTGCCCAGATGACCACTGTTGACCTTGCTTCTTGCGACCACGGAGTGGTTGCCAAGGTCAAGAGATGTATCATGGAGAGAGATACTTACCCAAGAAGATGGGGACTGGGACCTGTTGCTCTAAAGAAGAAGCAGATGAAGGCGGACGGAAAGCTTGACCAATTTGGAAGACCGAACGAGAACACTCCAGAATCGTGGAAAAAAGACTACGTGAGCCATGAAGATGTTCCAGCCCCTGCCGTCCCCGAAGACAAGTTGCAAGCTCCAGAGGTGCAAAAATCCAAAGCTAATTTCGTGAGCTCTGAAGCCGAGCCAGTGGAGGACAAGTCCGAGAAGAAGGAGAAAAAGGAGAAGAAGGAAAAGAAGGAGAAGAAAGAAAAGAAGGAGAAGAAGGAGAAGAAACGTAAATCTGAAGGCGAGGAAGGAGAAGAGAAGAAGAAGAAGAAGAAGAGCAAGAGCGATTAGACAGTTCTATATATTGTAATCATTTCAGGTATCATGACGTAAGCACACACAAAAAATCCAATAGCGGCTTGGAATTACAGAAAAAAAGTGGTCATAACAAGAAAAAGTCAACTTCAAGAGTGCTAAAGACAGTACCCAACTGGACTTTTTCTAGATAATTGGTTACAGAATTGATATCAAGCACTTCAAGTTGGAATATCTGAACAACAATGTCATGGGAAGGGTTTAAGAAAGCCATGACAAGAGCCGGAGCATCGGTAAGTATGGCGTCCACTACCTTCAGTAATTCTAACGCAATTTAGGTGACGGTCCGTTCGGCAGACAAAATCATTGATAGGGACTACGACATGGAAGAAAGGCGTTACAGAACTTTGGAGAAAAGTGGAGCCCAATTGGCCAAAGAGACCAAGGGATATTTGGATGCGTTGAGAGCCGTGACAGCCTCCCAGGTGGCGATGGCTGAGATTATCAACAACTTGTACGAGGACGCGCGGGCTCTGGGTGGTCCGAATGTGGGTGGCTACTATTTGAGTGCTGTGCAGGAGTACGACCAGGAAACAGTGAAACAACTTGATGGACCTTTCAGAGAAACAATTTTAGATCCCGTGAACAAATTCGTCACGTACTTCTCCGAAGTTAACGAAGCCATCAAGAAAAGAGCGCATAAGAAAGTGGATTACGAACAAGCAAAGAGTAAAGTGAGAAGACTTATCGACAAACCAGCTAAAGACGCTTCTAAGCTTCCGCGAGCAGAAAGAGAGCTCCAGCTAGCCAAGGACATCTTTGACGAACTTAATAATCAACTCAAAGAAGAGCTGCCACAACTGGTTGACTTGAGGGTGCCATACTACGACCCTTCTTTTGAGGCTTTGGTTAAAATCCAACTCAGATTTTGTACCGAGGGATATGCAAGATTAGCCCAGGTTCAACAGTACTTGGATCAAAGCAGCAGAGATGAATATGCCAACGGTCTGCTTGACGCGAAAATTGACCAGCTTCTAGGAGAAATGGGCAAGCTGAACATCTGCGCTTTGGGAGTTAAATAATTGCTTTGATAATCAAGTAAAAATTTGGCAGTGTAATTCTCGAACTCTCTTCAATTCTAGAAGATTCCATTTTGGAAGCCTGATAATATGGAAATTCAAAGAGTTCGTTCGACTACTCTTTGCTGATATAAATCATCTTGTTCTTAAAAATATTCCCCATTCCGCTATTGCTTTTGAGAAATCAATTGATTTAAGGGATATAGCAAAGTGAAACATGGCTAAAGAATCAAAACTATACGATTTGCTTGGAGTGAACTCCAGCGCAAGTGATGCCGAGCTCAAGAAGGCCTACAGAAAGATGGCTTTAAAATACCATCCTGATAAGCCTGGAGGAAATGCTGAAAAGTTCAAGGAGATTTCAGAGGCATACGAGATTCTTTCAGATCCTGACAAGAGAGAAATATATGATCAATACGGGTTGGAGGCAGCACGAGGAAACGCTCCTGCAGGTGGAAATCCATTTGGTGGAGGAGCCTCAGGAGGATTTGGAGGAGGAGGTGGAGGAGCTCGCGCCTTCTCACAAGCAGATGCTTTCAATCTGTTCAACCAGTTTGGTGGCTTTGAGGAAATGTTCGGTGATTCTGGAGGATTCAGAGGATCCAGGGGTGGTTCTCCATTTGGTTTTGGAGGTATGGGAGGAGGCATGCCTGGAGGCTTTGGGGGCATGGGAGGAGGTATGCCAGGTGGATTTTCTAGCTCCCAGACTAGAGAGCCAACTGTTGTGGACTTGAACGTGCCTGTTCCATTGGAGCTCCTGTACACTGGTGGATCCAAAAAGATGAAGATTAGACGGAAGGGACCTTCTGGCCAAGTCGAAGACAAAATAATAGACATAAACATCAAACCAGGATGGAAGGCTGGTACAAAACTGACTTATCCAAATGAGGGTGACTATCAGGACGGAATGAGACAAACTATCAGGTTCACTATCGTCCAAAAGCCACATGATACCTTCACAAGGGAAGATAACAATTTAAAAACCACAGTCAAACTTTCATTCAAAGAATCACTGCTTGGATTTGACAGAGATATTACCACACTCGATGGTAGAAGAATTCCACTCACGAAATCTTCGCCAACCCAACCGGCATCTTCCACGACATACCCTGGTCTCGGCTTCCCAGTTTCCAAAGCACCAGGAACAAGAGGTGACTTGATCATAGAATTCAAAGTGGACTACCCAACATTCCTAACACCACAACAAAAGCAAGTGATCAGTGGCAACTTTTAAATTTGATTATGGACTCAAGGCAAGTAAGGTGCGATATGATTGTTCAGTTATGTATTATAGACTTGCATTAATGATGTGATGTGCTTCTGAAAAACGTCGCGCCGATCGACTTTAAACATTATCTAGCATATATATTTTTCGAGGTAATTCATTCGCTATCTTTTGGCAAAGGAGAAAATGTCGGTTATTCTTGCGTCTGCAGGTTACGACCATACAATTCGCTTCTGGGAAGCTCTCACAGGTGTCTGTTTTAGAACAATCCAACACAGTGACTCCCAGGTGAACAGGCTAGAAATCACCTCAGACAAGAAGTTTCTTGCTGCTGCAGGCAAATCAAAGATCCGTTTATATGACATCAGGTCCTCGAATCCCAACCCGGTGACCTCATTTGAAGGGCATACAAATAATGTGACGTCTCTTGCATTTCAAATCGAAAATAAATGGATGTGTACCTCCAGTGAGGATGGAACGGTAAAAGTCTGGGACGTGCGTTCTCCCAGCGTTCAACGAAACTACAAACACAACTGCCCGGTCAACGAGGTCATAATACATCCTAATCAAGGTGAGCTCATCAGTTGTGATCAGAATGGCAATGTCAGGATCTGGGATCTGGGCGAGAATAAATGCACCCATCAATTAATTCCCGAGGACGATGTGCCTGTCCAATCGATTAGCTGTGCTTCTGATGGCTCAATGCTGGTTGCAGGGAACAATAAAGGAAATTGCTACGTTTGGGAGATGAAGAACAGCGATGATCAAACACTATTGAAGCCAGTTAACAAATTTAAATCACATTCGAAATATATAACCAAAGTGCTCATCTCCTCGGATTGCAAGCACTTGGCCACATGTTCTGCGGACCATACTACACGAATATGGTCTACGGAGAATTTTGCTCTGGAAACTACTTTGCGAGGCCACCAAAGGTGGGTTTGGGACTGTGCTTTTAGTGCTGACAGTGCGTATTTGGTGACTGCATGTTCCGACCACTACGTTAGATTATGGGATCTTAGCACGAGCGAGACTGTGAGGCAGTACAACGGACATAACAAGGGTGTTATTTGTGTGGCCCTCAACGATGTGTAATGTATTTGATAGCTAACAGTAAAAAAAAATGTCATTTAAATTCCAACAAAAAAAATAAAATCGACAACAGCAGGACTCGAACCTGCGCGCGAAAATCGCAAAAGATTTCTAATCTTTCTCCTTAACCGCTCGGACATGTTGCCTTATTCGAGAACTTTGTTCTTTCACTCATATATACCGAAAAGTACAAAAATGTCAAATGTTCTCAAGAATACAGCGAGCCACAGGTTTTGGATGTTTTATTAGTTTATATATTGAGATTGTATAGTCCTACTTTTCCATCCTTGTATCCAACAAATAGCCAATCGTTCACCATATTGGCTTCCTCCCGCTTGCGTACAATATTCTTGGCCCTTCCGTTCGTGTAGCTCACAGGTGACCCCGAAATTTGTTGCTGGGATTGACTGAATTCCAGTACCGCGGCTCTTTGAGCTTGTAGCGCCTGCAAATTTTCTGATATTTCAGACGAGCTATCTGTAAGAGTCACAGAGGGTAGCTGTTTAGTGAGCTTGAACTTGAATTTGAGCACATGCTGTTGATCAAATTCGTAAAACCTCGAATATCCGTCCCACGTGACCATCCCTAGCAGGTTGTTGTGTATCTTGAGATCTGCGACACCCTTGCGTTTCAATCGGAAAACCTGGGGCGTTTGAGTGTGTATTATTATCTTGTCTGCCGCCGAGCCGGACACAAGTTTTTGAGTCCTGGTGTCGTAGTATAGAGTTAAAATAGGATTCGGATAATGTTGTACATCAAGCTGGCAAATTTGCAGCTTATGCTCGTTAAATCCAAACAAGACCACATGCCCGCTCTCGTAGCCAATTGCAAACTGTTTCTCTCCCATCCACGAAATCCTCATGACAATCCCGAGTCCTCGAGTTCCACTCTTGGTACTGTTTTCTGCTACATCAGGAAAAGTCAGGTCTATCCCTTGTTGCAATGCCAACTCCATCACATCAACCGCCTTGAATAAACGTTTGAGCTCATTATCAACTCCAATCTGGTATATATCAAAAGTCGAGGAATCCTGAGTTCCTGGGGAAATAAGAGTCCTATTCTGAATATCCACATTGGTGAAGTTCATCACATTTATGGGCATGGTGAATAGCGTACGCGGATTTGGCCATTGCTGTGAGTCAGCGCCTTCAATGAAAAGTCTGCGGTTCAGTAGATTACTGAGCTTGTACTCATATGCCTCATCATGTGTGACTTCGAACAGGTCCCAAATTTTAAGAATTCCATCTTTTCCGTGAGATAATAGTTTACCAAACCACTGACGGTCAGTTTCCGCAACCCCAGAGCTGTTCCAGACAATTCCCAGTTGCTTCAGAGTCAATATATTATCCTCATGACCCTTCCAGACCCCCAAGGGCCGTTTGGTTGTCAAATCCCACCATATAATCCACCCAGACTCGTCACTGGACAGTAGTGTCGGGTTCATGAGCTGCTGCGAACCAACTTTGCCCTCCACAATCACCGATGAAGGAA
Source organism: Ogataea nakhonphanomensis (assembly GCA_030564965.1). Classification (NCBI taxonomy): domain Eukaryota; kingdom Fungi; phylum Ascomycota; class Pichiomycetes; order Pichiales; family Pichiaceae; genus Ogataea; species Ogataea nakhonphanomensis. The sequence goes on from JAJMAN010000002.1 coordinate 772,221, forward strand.
CATAGAATACAGTCAAACAGCTGATTGCATCACTATGACCTCGGAGGGTTCCTTTTTGCTTGGTGATCCGATCGACAGAAGTCACTTTTAGCATCGCATTGAAAAAAAGCCAACATAATCTACTAGCACAGCCATCGTTGTAATTTAATGTTCGTACTATAATTAATTTACTCCATGACGAAACCCCAGACCAATACCAACTGCGCACGCTGAAAAGGCCAAGAAAGCCAAAATCCCACTTGCCAGCTTATATCGGAAGGAAAACCTTCCAAAAGGCTTGTCTAAGTACCCAGCACAAATCAGGAGCCAAAAGGGAGGAACCAAAAACGAGATCAACACGAAAAACAAAGCAGTGCGACGCGGACACTCGTACTTCACGCGTGCGCTATGATAGTAAAACTTCTCGAGGTCTCCAAGGTCATTCCATCTACCTTCAAGCTGAAATGAACCCGAGCTTGCTGAGGTAAATGAATCACCGTTTTTCAATAAGCTCGTTTGCGAGTCACCAGAGCTGAAATTTCTCTTGCCCGGATGAGTTTCCAGGAATGCTTTTTTGGGGGTGATGAGTCCGTATTTTTTATTGTTGTAAAGATCGGACTCTTCTTTGGTCAATAAATAATGTTGTGTTCCTGGAGCAAACTTCCTAAACTCCAAAGAAGCTGAATGCTTGATTGCCGCTTTTGTCTTGTGACGAATTTCTTCAAAGGTAGCAGAGTTGTTGGTAACTTGAACCACCCCAGGAGCCTCGGTGGCTTTCACAGCGACATCAGCTTGCAAAACCGGTGATTCGGCTTCCTGTCTATATCTTGCAGAATCAGTCTCCATGGAATCTGCTTTATCCTTTGTGCTCGTGCTAATATCTGAGCGAACATCAGTATATATTGTGAAGTCGTCGTGCGAACTATTGACTAATTCCAGCACAGATGCTTGAGTTCGGAAGCTATTTCCTCTTGATATGGGAAGAGCTACATCTTCTGTAAAGTAACCATATGACTTTTGGGACTCTTTTATGCGCTCCTCTTGGTGACGCCGATTAATGAATGTGCTGTTTCTCGTGAGATTCTGGGACTCGTCGCTGGTCATCAAGCTCGAGATTTCACCGGTGTAATCAACTGCATTGTCTCGTTCACTCTTGTCAAGCAAAAGCGCTGTAGCTCTATTCTCCTGCTGGTCAAAATCGGAGACACTCGGACTCAGAACTGTGAAAGACCCCGAAGATGAAGTCTTCTTTTTTAGTGGACTCAGATTGAAAAACAGATTTCTTTTAATTGGAGTTTCAGTGTTTGATTGATTTAAGTGAAAGATACTGCGAAAGTGAGAACCTGACCTGGGACTCATCGATTTGCGACTGCCACGTAAGGGGGTCTCATGTGGGTTGATGTGCGATGTCATAGGATGATGGTTTGACGGCCCAGCTCGTTGGATTTATTTTATCAAGTAACGGTTTTATTTACAAGCTTCTGGTTTTAGCAAAAGAAAAACAAATCCTTATTTTTTTTGAGCAATTACGTAAGTGAAATTTATCTTGAGCTGTCGTATGGATTTGAAGTATTCGTCTGAATCTGAGGAGGAGATTGATCTCCCCCTGAATTTGCCTCCAGAGACGGTGCACATGAAATATTCAGAGACACCAGTGTTTCAGCGCAAATCTCAACAGTCCTTCAAGACGTCATTCATTTATCTATCAATTCCCATCTCTACAGCTCAGTGCACAACATTGTCTGATCGAGTCCACGATTTTTGGAGTCGTATTCAAAAATCTCACCACTTGAAGGATTCTTCATTCTCCTGCGACAATCTTTATGACCAGCTCACAAATTCACCGCTACCATTACACGTTTCGCTATCATACAATTTGAGCTTTGAAACAGAGTCTCAGCTTTTTCAGTTCGAAAACCGTTTAAGAGACAATCTTAGTGTTGAATTTCCACTCACGATACATTTTTCTGGACAGGTTCGATTACTGCCAAGCTTGGATCACTCCAAGTACTTTTTGAGTCTAATGTTGTCCGACAAATCGATAAAAATACTCAAGGACACTGTGGAACTGATCAACTCCGAAATTCCATCATTGAAAGTGGACAAAAACAACCAGGCGTACAACCCCGAATATCTGCACGCTACCATTGCAACGATCAACCACCCAGATCTGTTCTTTGAGGCTGAAACAGAGCCACTGACATTGCGTGCTACGGACATGATCATGTCGCACGGGAGACGGAAAACATCCTTGCACCAGAAACGACCAAAATGAGGCGAAAATTAAGAATACGTTCCATAAATTGCTTATTAGGGTATAGGTGCGAAAGCTATTGGGTGAGCTAAAATGTCGAACCTATCTCCAAACGATCCACTCTATGTGCCTCCGAAGACGGAGGAGATGTCAAACATGACACCTCAAGAGCAAAAATTGTATCAATTATATGGACGTTTACCCAAGAGGTCGGAAGTGCTGCAAAGCAAACTTAAGGATAGGAAATTCTTTGACAGTGGAGATTATGCCATGTCCAAAGTTTCAGGACATAAGGAGCAGGTTGGATCAATCAATCCTCTTAAACTACCTAATATTGAGAACGTTGCAAGAATTAATAGGAATTCCATCTCTGGGGTAAGTGCTACAGGTCTCTTGAGTGCGAACCAGCAAAAATCCAACTTGGAGAATGAAAGAAGAGATGTTTCAGAGGAGGCTGTTGAGGACGACTAAATTGAAGAAGAGGTTCTTTCGTTTTGCCCGTCGAATTATAAATTACGAATTTATGCTATTTATTGCAACTGTAAACCTTCACAGGATGATAAATTTAATCCTTGACTCTCAACCAATAAGTCTTTTACTTATTCTTCCAAAAATCACGAGGGAAATGAAGAGAAAAGAGCCATTCCATAACAGATCAGCCAAGATGTCGGAGTCGCTGATCACACGGCCAAAATCTGGCTCGAAATTTGTATAGGTATAAATAGCAACGATACCGACAGCAACAACAAACGAGGAGAGTAGTCCTCCGATTGAGGAGTCCATCAGAATCCATAGGATTCCACATATTCCAAGAAAAACTATTGATGCCTCCAGCTTCGAGTTCCATTCCACTTTTTTGAGACAGTACGAGAGACCGATCAGGGCCACAGTGAATCTCATCAGAGCCGAAATATCTATTAACGATCTCTTTGTCGCCCTTTCCGAAAATAACCACTCCGAAAAAGGTCTGATGGACCCAAAAAACAATCCCATCAGGGAATTATTAAGTATCTCCAGTTGACTAGGTGTTAAAGGGAGATGCGAGTTCTCCTTGAAGAAGTAGAGTAGACGAAAATCTGCAAGATTGGGAAGCCCATGATTGAGCTTATAAAGTTGCTCTATCAGTTTGATGAACATATTCCCCAGAACACAGAGAACAAGGCACTTGGCTATTAGAACAGTCGTGAAGCCAGTAACTTTTCTCGTTGCGCTTTGATTATGTTTCAAGTGAACTTTCTCGCTTTGAATAGGAATACTTCCCTTGTTAATGTCGTTCTTCAGGTTGGCATAAATATTATCGCCGGCCTCTGAATCGTTATAATCAATCAAATTCTCTTCGCCTCCGTAGATTGTATATAATTGGGGTGTAGTCAGAGTAAGAACAGACTGATTTCTCGAGAAAGCACCATCTGAAGGCTGACCATCCACTTTGACTGTATTTCTTGGGTCCTGCTTGTTTGCTCCAGAAGTCATCGTCTTAATCACCGACTTCTACCAAGGCAGATTTATCTCCAACAAATAGTCACTATCACCCACAACAAGTCAGGAACAAATTAGCACCAGAAATAATTATAGTACTGCAATTTTCAGGTCGTTAATCGTGAAACCGATAGCAACTTTATACGACGAAGGCTCCAAATCAATAAATTTGTGCTCTGGTATTTTTTAGTTTCCGTTTCTATCACGAATGACATAATCATTTATTGAAGGAACTAAAGGAATCGCTTCTTTGCCAAAGACGACGGCATCGGAAGAACAAAATTTCCTCAATCAGCGTGCTCAGTAATGAGTTGAGCAATTGTGCATGAGAGTGCTGCATGGAGTGCATGGGATTCCGCAATGGTGGCACAGCATTCAATAACCATGGGCTTGGACATTATAACACCGGAGAGTATCGCAGGGATATGCCCGAGCCACAGCACCAGCCTCACACCCGTACACCACATATCCCCAAAAGATTGAGGTTAATGATACGCGTGAAAGTTCGATCTGATAATTTCCCTTTTAGGATCAATATAATTTGAGCTGACAATAGGCTTTTGAAACTTTGTAGGTCAGTAGACGCTGAGTTTAGGCCCCCATGGGAACCGACAAACGTTTGCAATGGAGCGTTGGGTCTGTTCCATCGTACAACTGGCTGTCACGCGCAACTAATTTTCCAAATGTGGCAACTGTCGTGCGCACAGTTAAAAAAGTTTGTAGCCATTTTGGATCAGCCTGAAAACTGTTTTTTTGAGGTGGACAGTGCTTTTCTTATACGCACCACAAGCAGAGTCAGCTATTGCAGTTGTTCAAGATACAACCGGAGCCATTATCAGCACCACAGGGCTTATTCACGCGTGAAAGTTCCATTACTAGCATACTGTTGCCGGTTTCAATTCAAGTGGAATCACAAAGGGATACGACTATCTTTCCCGCATCTACTATCGAAGATGACAGATCTTTACATTGCCACATACTCACAGGTAAGTTTGTTTGCTGACAAAAGCTGTCGAATGTATACTAACCCTCAAAGGTTGACGTTATTGAGACGACGGTCAACGGCATTCCTCTCATGCGCCGATGCGAGGATGACTGGGTCAATGCCACTCAGATCTTGAAAATTGCCGGGTTTGGGAAGGCTCAAAGGACCAGACTTCTAGAGAAGGAGGTGCACCAATTCAAACATCAAAAAATTCAGGGAGGTTACGGTAGATTCCAGGGTACTTGGGTTCCATTAGACTTCGCTCGAGAATTGGCAGAAGCACACAAAATTCCTCGCGAGAACTCGCGGGTTCTTTACTACGACCCCGTCAAAGACGTTCCCCTGGAAAAAAGGACTAAGGTGAAAGCGACGTCGGCCAATTCTGCAGGGTCGGAGCCAAAGAAACGTAAAAGCAAAAATGAAGCCGATTCTGGGTACAAGTCGACCAAAAAAACGTCTCCAATAATGGCTCGTCACCCGGAACAACTGTTTCCCCCATCCAACAACCCGCCAACGTTTGGCAACGGACACTCCTATCAAAATCAAAACCAAGGTCATCAGCAGACTGCTCCGATGACTACTTCGCATTTCTCGTTCCCGGCGGGACAAAACCAGTACTCCATGAAAGTTCCCTCATATTACGGTACCACATCATATCCTAGTATGGTTCCAATTTCGCAGCATTCGATGATGATGCCGCGATCAGGCCAATACCATCAATCCCAGCTACAAAGATTTACCCACCATTACAGCAATTTCGGATCTTTGTCCACCACCGATGGGTCACAAGATGAGATGAGACTTAACAGAACAAATTCTGATACCTCGACTTCAAGCGGGTTTGATACGGGATTAAAGAACCCTGCCGAGCTGGTTGCGGATGATCCATACAGACAGCAAGACTCGTTTGTGCAGCATTCATACAGCATGAGCACGCCATCTGTCTCCAATATTTTGGCCGATCAACCGGAGATTGAAGGAGAGGAGTTCGATTACTATACAGACAAGCTACTGAGTTTCTTCGGGAATGACGACGAACCAATACCCGAGTTTATCTTAGACCCACCTCGGGATTTTGACATTAACAAAGCTATTGATGACGAGGGACACACACCACTTCATTGGGCTTCGGCACTGGCGTCACATCCTGTGGTCCAGATATTGATAGAGAAGAATGCCAATCCACTAATTTTGAACGGTGCTGGCATGAACAGTTTATCCAAGTTGATCCATTTTACTAACTCGTACGATCTCAAAAATTTTGCGACTATTCTTCAGCTTCTACGCCAGTGTTTGATTGTTCCGGATGCACAGGGCAGGACTCCGCTGCATTACATTATGGAGTTGATTTCGATTCCTAACAAGATTAACTGCCTGAGTTATTATTTCGAAGAGATAGTGAAATTTATCGAGTATCAACAAAGAGAGGCTGAACGACTTTCGAGTGGATCAAAGAATGTTGAGAAGGACCTTCTGAGGATTTTGATCAATCATCAGGACAAGGATGGCCATACTGCTCTCCATTTGGCCTTGAAGTCCAATAACGAAGGCTTTATTTCTAAGCTTATCGAGCTCGGAGCTGATACTCATACTGTTGGATTGCACAACATTCCATCCTCTCTTTCTCAAAGATACCACTTGGCAACAAGTTCCCAACAGTTGGAAATTGCAGACACTAAATTCAAGACTTCGAGACTCAACATCGTAAATGAAAACAGCGAGAATAAAGAAAACGTATTCGAGGATAACAGCACCATTACTAACAACAGTTTGATGGCTACCACTAAGGATGAAACTTCTCAGCTTTTGAAGTTAGAGACGCCCAAGTCAGAATCTTCAAGATTTGAAGATCTTCAAACTGGATCTTTTGCAGACACTGTTCGCATGTTTGAAGGTAAATTTGCTTCAATGATCAGAATACTGAATGAATCAATTGAGGCAGAGCTGGGAACTCGAGAGGAAGAGCTCTCCCACAATTTGGAAACGATGGCCCAGATTGAGAGCGAAATTTCCCAGTTGACAGGACAAACAGAAAAGATCATGGAGAAACTTCTTAAAGACGTCGACGCAGACGACAAACACGACTTGGTGAATTCTCAGTTCCACGTTGAGAGTGTGCAAAGGATACTCAACAAGTACCAAGAAGAACTCCATCTCAAACATGATACATTGATTAGCATGCACGAGCGTTCCCAAGCTCTGGAGCTTGCGAAACTGGTTCACCAGGAAGAGACTCAGATTTCAGAGTCCTCCGAACCTCTAAGAGACACTAAAAACGTTCAAATGGCAATCACACTAACCTCTCTACAAATAAACAGACGCAATTTGATTGGATACATTTCTGCCGCCATTAGCGGAATTACTGACTCCGAGGATGATGGTCTCAGCTTGGTAGACATGGAGGAGAAACGCACACAGGCCAAGTTGTACCTGTACCGCAAACTCATTTCCAACATCTGTGGCTTGCCAGCCGAGGAAATCGATCAGGAACTTCTTTCTGGCATTGAGATGCGTCTTACGGACGGGAAGGTAACCACTTGAAAGTTTACTATAAGCATATATTTTATCGGTAATTAAGCATGACAATTTTCGTATGTAGTATAATCATACCGAATCATTCTTTGGCAAGCTCCACCCCGCCAACGGCCCATAACTCTCTCTCATCTTCGTATTGATCGGAAAACATTGCTTCCTTATCTCCTCCAGCCTCCAATCTTTCTCGCTCAACATTGGCCAATCTAGACCCGACTCTTTTTGCGTACTCAGTGATCGACCTTAGTTGGAGACTTTGACCACTTGCAGTCTCCACCGTTGTGGAGCCAGAGACAGAGTCAACCCATTTGCTGAAATACTCCATTTTCTCATCCTCCACAAGTTTGAAAATTGCAAGGAACGATTTCTCGGCGGCCAGTTTGATAGGAATCAGCGGATCTCTCACGCAGAGGAAAACGGAAGGCGCAATAATGTCGAGGAATGGACGAACGCACCTATCAAAGTTGAACCGAGATGTAGTTCTCATCACAACTAGGGCTAATCTCTTGGTATCTGGGGAGTTCGATGGAGGAGCATTCATATTGATGCACAGTTTCTTCACCATGTCAGCAAATAACTCTGCAGTTTCGTTCTCCAGAACAAAACTGTCTTTCAACTGCATCATCAACTTTCCACAGGCAACAACCGCATTGTCCGAAACATAAGTCATGGTGGACTGGTTTGCCCTGCTGATAAATTTACAAACTTCGCCAAACAATCCTGTGTCAAAGATCTGCTCAGGAGCATCCTTGAGGAATGCATTGAGAGTCAGAATAGCAAACCGCGCAGATTCTTCATCACTCAAGCTGATATCTAAAACCTTTGATTTCAGCATCTTAACCGCTTCACTAGAAGACATTATGGAAGAAAGAGCACCGATCAGTTTGGCGTACGCAATGGCCGTGTCCAAAGAAGCGTTTTCAGTGAACATTTCCTGCTCCACCAATGACAAAACACCTGTCTTGGAAGTATCGCTCATTTTGGTTCCCGCTCTCAAAACAACTTCCAGCAAAGCTTTCAACATGGCAGTCTTGACTCCAATCAGTTCTTTTCCAACAGCATTCTTGGCACCGGCGATCAGCTCAGACACCAAAGGATCAACACGCGGTTGATATTCTATCAAGGTACCCAGAGCTTTGGCAGCTCTGGATCTCAGCACCTCATTGGATGTGTCACTTAATGATTTGACAAATGTTCTTTGCAATTGTGGAATAAACGGTCTGAGGAACTGTGGAATCTTGGCGAACAGTTTGTTCAGCGCCAACAGAATTGCACTCTTGACCTCGCCACTGAATCTTTCGCCAATAACTCTGATCAAAGGACCAACGATCACCGTCACGAATGGACGTAGAGAGTCGGCGGGCGTACGATCCACAATGGCAGCAATACCCTCTGCCGAAAGCTCTCTTTGTTGTGCATTACCGTACATCAGTCCATTCAAGAAGATTGGAAGCAAACAGTTTGGTCCCTTTGGAAGACCAAAGACATAAAGCTCGTGGTCAGTGACCAGTGCAAGAGTACGGTGTGCAGTTGAAACAAGTCTCTCCAACGTCTCTCTTGATTGATTCTTGACTAACGTAGAAAGAGCTCCAAAGCTGTATTTGGCCATCTCTTTGTCCTCATCGTCGAGACTGAGTATCAACTGTGTCACTAGGTCATCGATGTAAATAGAGAAGTCCAAAGTGATATTCTCAAAAAAGTTTGGCAGGACCTGGTATATGACTTGAGTTTTTCTTTGATCCTCGTGTCTCATTAAAGAGAGAATCTGCTGGAAAAGAGGATGACAGCCCTCATCAGAGGTCACTGAAAGCAATGTCTTCGACAGGGCCTCCAAAAGGTCTTTCTTGTCTCCAGTCTCGGCAATAAGCGCGTCAACCAAGGAAGATATCACAGTGGACAATTTCTTGTAAAGAGCAGGGCCTGCAACCTGAGCAAGCGCTCCGATGGCCTTGGCTTTGACTGGTGGTGTGAGAAGTGAAGGTATCAAAATAGGGAACAGCACATCGGCCTTGGTGACCATAACCTCCTCAAGCGCAGACAGAGCATTTTCAGAGGAGTCCGAATCCAACATTTCTAACAACTGAGGAATAATCTCGTCCACAGCAACATTTCCCACAGTTTCCTGAAGACTGTCGAAGGCCTGAGCGGCAGCCTCTCTGACGCCTGGGTTGGCATCAATCAAGGTCTCTCTCACAATCTTGAACAAAGCGTCTTGATATTCCAAGATTGTGGCGCGAGCAGAAGACTGGATGAGTTCGCGGACAGCAATACAGATACCCTGTTTAGCATCTGAATCAGAGGAATAGAGAGAATCCTCCAAAGTAGGTAGCAGTTGGGACAACGCATTGCCTCCAACTCTTTTGACCATGTCTCCTAACGTAGTGGCCGCGATATTTCTTTGATTCTCGTCGGATGAAGCCAGTCTCCGAACAATGATTTGTGTGAGAGTAGGCAGGATCTCCTTAACAGTCTTTGGGGTGTTTGCAACCATTGCCTTCCAGATATTGACAGCAGCCAATCTGACAGGACCCGAGCTATCGGAACGACACATAAAGAGAGAAGCCAAAATACGATCTCTTCTTTCTGAACCCAGAACTTCATCAAAGGCTCTGTTGACACTCGCAGAAATGGAACTAAGATCCTCTGTGAGCTCCTGCTTTCCGCTGATTCCACTGATTTTGAAAAGCAAGTCCCCTGTCAGCTCAACACTAGACAATCTGATCCGTGGGTTAGAGTCAGAGAGACCCAGTTCAAGCTCTGGAAGCAGAAGGTCGACAGCCTTCTTGGCATAATTATTAACAATCATCCGTCCCGCACGCAGGGAAGTGTCTCTTATTCCTTCGTCATTGTCTGCCAGACCGGACAAGATAGGGGAGATAGTTTTCGAAAGATATGGAGCAAACTGATTGCCAAAACAAACAGGCAGGAACAGTAAGAGAGGCATGAAACCAGCACGAACATATTGCTTAGACGAAGAACATCCCGCCAGGATGGTCGGCAGAAGTTCGTCCAATTTACTCAAACCAAGACCACTAGTAACTTCAGCCAAGGCCTGGGCAGATCCCATTTTATCACCAGATTTGTGCTCATCTTGTAACGTCGCCAGCAGACTAGGAATCAGATCTGGGAACCTTTCTTCTCCCAATTTCTCAACCAGCGATCCCAGTGCTCTGGCAGCAACTGCACGGGTCTGCGGAACGGGATCAACCATCGCATCCTCGAGCTCAGTAATCAGTTCAGACAAGTATGGTATAAGATCTTTGGAGTCAACCAAAATAGACATGTTGCCAACAATTTGACAGGCTTTCCGTTTGGTGGTGGCAGACCGATCTTTCATTCCACGGTGAATAACGTGAATGATCAAGGCCAAAGACGGACCGTCAATGTAATGCACGAATTGAGTTTTGATCAGCCCGTCAAGAGCTTCCGTAGTATATTGGGTAGGATTTCCAATGGCTTTCAGCAAGACGGGAACCAATTGTTGGATCTCAGGATTTCTGATAACTTCTCCGAAACGTTTCAGAGACTGATCTGCAGCTTTTCTAACTTCTTTGTGGGTATCATTCAAAACTCCAACAATTTGAGGGATGATGGTTGGCAGGTTGGCAGCTAATTGGGTAGGATCCAAGTAGGCCATCGAACCAAGCAATTCAACAGAGCCTTTCTTGGTTCTCCAGACGTAATCATCCAGATTGCTGATGACCAAAGGAATCAATTTCTTGATACCGTAACTGGTTGTGTTTTTCATTATCATTCTGGCTGCAAAATCTGTGGCGTCTCTCACTTCCGGAGATTGATCTCCCAGACTCTTCAAAACAATTGGCAAAACCTCAATGACATACGGCTCAAACAACGGACCCAAAGATTGAGAAAGAGTTTCCAAAGCAAAAGAAACACCCTCTCTCTTATGTGAGTTTTTATTGTCGTCAGAGGCATCAACCAAGTTTCTAATGATATCATTTTCAGCTAAGGACTTTAGTCCAGCTCCCTTAACAAGACCAGCGATACCATATGCAGCACCTCTTCTTTGAGCGAGATTTTTTCCGTTGAACATTTTTTCGAAAAGTTCATCAAAGTAGCCAGAAAGCTTGGCCCTTGTGACTGCCACCAATGGCGCTATACACTCAGAAACTGCAAATTGGACATCTTCAGAAGGTGTATCTAAGGCTTGCAACAACCGAGAAACAATCTCAATCACTCTTGGATCCTTCTCGTCCAAATGACGCGCAAGGCTACCGTACAAAATGATAATGCTTTCTTTGATACGATCCTGAGTGGTAGTTCCTTCATCCTTGGCAGCAAGACCGGCCTCAAAGATAGGGATCAGAGATTCCAAATTTTCAGTGCCATGATCGTCAATGATTTTCATTCCCGCATCTTGCAATTCTTGTCTCACCTCAGTATTTTTGTCCCCTAAGGCTTTCTCATCAATCAAAAATTTAAACACTTTCTCAACTTGTTCAGTTGCAGTAAACATTGGCGCAAGGTATTTAATAGCCAAGGCTACGCCACTTCTCTCTTCCCAAGTGTCTCTAGATTCCAATGAAGATTTGATCACAAGACCAAACTCGTCAAGTTGAGGAGGAGGAGCTTTCTCTTTGATACGATAAAGCTCTAAAAGTTGGTCGAGAACTTGAACGAATGTGGTCTGCGATCCCGTAGTCAACACGGCATGTGCAAGAGCTTTTGCAACACTCAATCTGATACCATTGTCTGAATTCCCTAAATAAGGAATGAGCTTTGAGGCTGATTGTTCATTGATCGAAAATCCGCTTTCATTCCAAATAGTTTTGGCGACGGAGCTGTTCATCTCTTCGTTATCGAAAATTGCAACAAGAAGTTCTGGACTGAAACCGAAATGAGAAAGATCAAATTCCTCGTCCAGTGCTTCCAAAACAGCCGTCCTGACAAATAGGACAGGATGAATCACATGATTTATGATCAATTGCAAGTCCACATCAGAAATATTGATAGACACATTTTGGCACAATGCGTTAAAGCAGTCTTTCGAGATCTTGGATTTGGAAGGAACAGTCATCAGTGAGAGCAGATTAGTCAAAATCGCTGTTCTGGGGATCGACGGATTTTGGAAAACTTCACTATGGGTGGAAACCAACTCCAAAGCTAACGCCAATTGCTCCTCTTCAGGGTCTTCGTCCTGGAACTCGCTGTTAACAATGATATTGTTGCGCTTGTTCTTCAAAACGTAGTTCTTTCCATTCTCGATAATAATAGACAGTAGGGGAAGGAGATACATCAATGCCAAGTCGCCGAAAGGAGACTTATCAGATGCCACCTTCAGGCTGAACAACTGTGAGAGAATCAGATCAGTCAAAGGTTGTGTTCCGTATCCAGAATCAACGTCTATTTTCATGAGACGCAGAGTGCTAGCGCCTATCCATTTCATGGCTGAAGTTCCTGTGAGGCCTGACGCTGGAACCGCATTAGAGATGTCCAGGAAGCACGGCACTGCAAGGAAATTCACTAATTTCATAGCATTCGAAGACTGCAAGACTCTGATCAAACCGGATATTGCTGCAGGGAACCAAATATTCTGTCCGTTCTCAACCTTATCCGCCTCTGCTGCAAGTGCGGATATGATATTAAGACCCCGACAAAGTTTGTTGAAAGGTCCGTTGACTGCTTTTCTAATGCTTCGCTCGAGTTCAACTTGTTTCGCAACTAACTCCTGTTCTTCTTTGGTCAATTTCTTAGTAGGAGCTTTCTTGGATCCAAGTTGCTTTCGCACAGATGCTTCCCATTGCAGCGTCTCGTATTCTTTGGAATTTTTATCCACCCGGTGCTTCTTTTCAGATTTTTCCAGCACGTCTACAACAGCAACACCATCCTGTCCCTTCCATATCTCCAGTTTTGTGTCATCTATATCTGGCAAGCCACTTATATCAAGGTCGCTTTCGAGTGTGTCTTTGACTTTGGAGACAACAGCCTGGCTATCGATAAAGGCAATTGACGCTAAAGATTTGGTGACGGCAGCATACATGCCACTTTCAATCAAGGTTTGATCATAGTTATCAATCAACTGAGTCAAACAGCTGACCAAATCATCGTGTTTGGCGATCAACTGGGCGATATCTATCTTTGCGTTCATACAGACACCCGGCCAACCAAACTTGACGTAAGAGAACTCACGGTGACATAAAACGGGTAGAAGTGATAGAAGCTGTAATTCAAGTTCTTCTTGGTCAACTTTCTCTCCATTGCTAGTGATTATCATTATTGCAGGTAAAAGCCTGGTCAAGTCTAGTTTCATGTCCTCGACATCACTCAAATTCCTTGATAGCAAATCTCGCAGAGCACCAATTATGCTATGGGAGACACACTTGTGGTTTCGGAAGTAGCTGGTAGATAATAGTTCTAGAGTGGAGCGTTTGAGAGATCCTGGAATTAAAGTCGAAGCCAGCAAGTAGACCCAGGCGTACCCATAGTCCAACCTTGTTTGATCGAGTTGGTCAGCAACAACACACAATGCCTTCGAGAACCACAATTGTTCTTCTTTGCTTGTCATTTTGCCATAAACCTTGAAATCCACCAGAATAGATGGTTTTTCTGTATCTTCTAGGCACTTGGCCATCAAGTCCATTTTTTCCAAGTGATGCAAAATCACTAAAGAGGCGTACCCGGCAGACATCAATTTGTTATTCACACTAGGCAATGGAGAACCGATACACTCCTCCAGGATTTTTTCGAGGGATGCAACCATTTCAGTAGTTATTATGCGCAATTTGTGCGGAATCTGATCTGCCAATGCGATAGTCCAAATTTTTCTTTGTTTCTTGTCCTCTAGACCTGTTTTAAGAGCTAGGGAGATATTGTCCGACATCGGACAAATAAATAATGCTTGCAGTAAGGATTTCAAAACCTGCTCATTGGATTCTTTTTTCACCATAGTGAGAAGCACTTCCTCCATTTTTGGGCCTACTTGTTCGGTATCACGCACAGCCTGCAAAATAGAAGAGCAGAGTAGCTTTTGATCAACAGAACTAGTTGTTAAAGTTTTCAGAAGGTTGCAAACCTCACCAACAATCTTCTCGAGGCCCTTCGATGTTCCAGTGCTTCCATCAAGCAAAATCGTGAAACAGACGCAACTTCCATGTCTCACCAACGCATTCGAAGACTTGAGAGCAGATATGAGTTGACCCAAGAACTTGCTATTACCGATGATGGCACACAAATCCAACAACTGTGCATTAATGCCTCTCAGAATCTCCGGCGCGATGTTATTGAAAGTGAGTTCAGAATTGCGCATACCCGCCTTTTCCAAAGCTGGCAAAATGTTAGTCTGGATTTCCTGCTCAGAGAGAATACGGATGAACTTAGAGAAGGAAACCAAAGCATAATTCTTCAGAGGCATTTTAACGGAAATGATTTCAGAGCAGAAAAAGGAAATGATCTGAGCTTTGCTAGATTCCTCAATCTCAGATATCCTCGCCAGTTCGCCAAAAAATGCTAAGACGCTGTTCAAAGGTAGTACTTTTTTGTCAATTCTCGCCACGAATTCACTGATTTCTGAGGAGCCTAATAGGAAAATGATTTGATCCATATTTTTTAGTGCTTCTCTAACCAACCTCTTGGATCTCCGATTCTTGCGGTCTTCCACATTGGAAATCCCCTCGAGCAAGAACATAGAGTTAGGAAGGAGTACGTCTAGCACAAATGCCACGTTCTTCTGCTCAATTGCTATTTCGCTAAAATGTACGCACCATTGCATCAACACCAGAAGATCAGCAGTAGCTAATGGTCTTGAAGACAATTGGCTTATGAGCTTACCAAACACATTGAATGCTTGTGTTGTATTCTGCTCAATCAGTTTATCAAAAACCTGCAAAACATGCTTTGAAAAGCCCTTGTCGTTGGGAAAATTGTTATAGAGCTTCAAAAGACTCACCAAAATTTGACCCAATTGAGAGTCTTCCAAACGATGATTATCTAGGATAGAATAAATGCGTAGTACAGATGATTGTCGTATATTAAGTGATGATTGCCTCAGCAGCATCAGCTGCGAGGTGAGCTCGTCAGACTGCATATATGAGGATATTCGAGATCTGAATATGAAAAACTGAAAAAAAGAGAAAAAGTAGTGCAGAGAACCAGGTTGATGAACAAAGTGAATTACATAATCTGAATTTGAAAGCTGAAAATAGCATCACAGGGTAACAAGGGACGTCTTATTGTGAATGTGCCAATTAAGGGAAAATTAAAGCAAAAGAGTTGCTACTCAAGATTACAATCTTTAAGGAAGAACGGGGGATCAGAAAAGTAATACATTCTCGCAGAAGAATCTCCACGGGTGCTACTTTTTAACCATTTTTTAATCTCATATTTCCTCGCCTTGCTGCCAAAGCTAGTGCATAAAAGTTTTTCCGCATTTTGATTGTGACTTAAACTTAACATTTCAGTGCGCTTTTCAGGTGGATCTTGTTCAATCTGAGACTTTTCACCGAATACACTCAAGTGGACATTGGAAGAAGTCTTTTTCTTTGTGAGAAGACTACCTACAAATCCTCCTGAAACGTCTACCCCAAATTATTTATCGTGAGACATTCTATTTCTATTTAGCATGGGAAAACATTCGAAAAAGACAGTCAAGCAGACTCCTTTATTTGATATCAGATTAAGATCTACAGATAGGGATGTGGTGGTGTTGAAAGGCTCAGAGGAAGACTCTTCCTCGGTTCTTCTTTCCGGTGTTATTGCGTTATCGGTGGTGGAGCCGATGTCAATCAAGAAAATGCAACTCAAGTTATGGGCATCACTGAAGTTCAATTGGGAAGACAAGTTTCAAACCTCCAAGTCCGTTTACACCAGACCATATCGATACTCTAAGATACTGTTCGAATTTGAATGGGATCCTTTGAACTTACAGGAGTTTTTGAACAACAACAACCCGCTCAGTTCATCCCTCAATAGCCGTGGGTCCGAAGGTAACATGTTCGGATCAAGTTCAGGGTTTGCCACCGGTACTTTGACGCGTTCTAATCATTCTTCAACAAGTTCTCTGAAGATGATGGCTAGCAACTCGAAATCTTCAACAAATCTCAGCAAGAACAAATCTCTGTCAAATTTGAGCTCTTTGTCGTTCACTCCTAGCATTAGATCCGAACCTGTTATCCTACAACAGGGAAATTACGAATTCCCATTCCAGACGGTCCTAGACGGCTCGATTCCAGAGTCGGTCGAAGGCTTACCTGGATGCTCAATAGTTTACCGTATCCAGTCTACTATCGAGAGAAACAGATTCAGCGTTCCTATAGTCACTAGGAAGCATATTCATGTTGTTAGAACAATGACTACGGATGCTCCGGAGCTCACTGAGACTGTCGCAGTCGAAAATACATGGCCCAAAAAGGTCGATTACTCCATCAGTGTTCCAGCAAGGGCTGTGGCAATTGGTTCTGTTTGCCCCATTGACATGACGTTAGTTCCTCTCGCTAAAGACTTACGTTTAGGGTCTGTTAAAATTAGTCTGAACGAAAGTTTTAGCTTTTCCACCACTTATTCCAGCCACGTTGACGAACGTACAGTTTTGAATAAAACCATTCCAAAGATTGTAACAGACCAAAACGGATGTGATGTCTGGAAAGATTCTCAGATGGACGAAAATGGGGTCTTTTTCAAAAACGACGAAATCACGCTCACCCAGGACAAATGGGATATAAGGACTTTTGTCACTATACCATCCTCGTTGGCTAAAGTAACGCAAGACTGCACGATATCCCATTATGTCAGAGTGATCCATAAACTACGATTTGTTGTTTCTTTGATCAACGTTGACGGCCATGTTTCTGAGCTTAGGGCAACTCTCCCAATAACCTTGTTCATCAGTCCGTTTGTGCCGATAAAAGCCAAAAAATTTTCAGATTTGGATGATGACCTAGCAACTTCAAATGTGGAAGATGCTACCATTCGCTATAAGGGTGACGAGATGATGTTTGAGTCTGAGAATTTTTCGCTTCCTGTTTCTGCAGCATCGACCCCTGGGTCTACTCATCTTTCTACCTCTGCTCCTGTGACTGGTTATAACTACAATGCACAGGAGACAATGGCTCCGCCGAATTACGAAAATCACGTTTATGATCGATTATGGAGTGGGGTAGCATCACCGAGCGATACACCAGAGTTCTCACAACCTTCCACCCCACGAGAAATTCCAGAGTCAAATGCACAGACTCCGTCCCAATCAGCTCTATCATCCGATCGTTTGAGAGAGTTTAGCATGACTCCAAGTGAAAGCGGATTTAGCAGTCAATTACTGGCAAGCTTGAATAAAGTGCAGACATCGAGAGAGGGTGAAACCAGGCCACCCCAACAGGGTGCGTCGCGAAGCAGGGCAATTTTCAATCTTTCGGATGAGGGGATGGATTACTTCTCCTACAATTCAGGTCAGCCTGAGAACACAATTGCAGGGCCAGCATTTTCTGGGGGCTCTGCACAACAACCGTTGGAAACCCCGGGGATTCGTCCAGATCCGGAAGTTGCGCCTGGCGTTTTGTCTCCAGTCCAGCATCTTTCGAGGGTTAATTCGTTTAGTGAACTTGCTGCAGGTATCGACGATCATGGAGAAGAAATCAAATGGGATGGAAATTTGCTTTCAAGAGTTCCCTCGTATGACACCGCCATCAAATCTATTGCAGCAGATGATCCAACCCCAGCGTACGAGCCTGCAGACTTCTCTTTCAACTTAGATCACTTGGACAACCGTTTGAATGATGTCCATTTAAACCAAGGAAGCAGTCACCACAGTCTTCTCAATCTGCATCACAAGCCAAAACTTTCGAGAAGCACCACTTCCTCTTCAATATTACTGAATTTGGGTCGTCACAAAGAACACAAGCCTTTGACATCCGATTTGGCAAAAAGCAGAGGCTCCTCCAATCTACCATCGCCAGCTCTTTCACGTAACCATTCGACCGCCAACATATCAGTCCCCAGAACTGTTCAGCAAGGGGTCCAATTAGGCTCAAGCCCAACTCAAAGCTCTACGTGCTCTTCAGGTCTAGCTGTGCCGAAAAGTGTCCATCTTGTTCCTGGCTCCCAATCTGTGGCAGGATCCATTGGAACAGTCGGCACTTCGTCAACTGTTGGAAGCACATGTACGGCTGGTTCATCACCACCTGGAAATTCTTCCTCACAACCTGAATCGTCTCATCTATTCGTGAACGCTCTAAAACGGCCTGAACTTGTGAAATCAAGATCTTCATCCAGTTTCCACTTGAATATGGCCAAGAAAAATGGATCGATTTCAAACCTAAGTTTTTTGCATAAGAAGAAATCAAAATAAACATGTCATTTATGTCATTTATACGTCATTAAGCTCTCATCAGGTTGTCTAAGAAGTGTCGCTCTTTCCTCTCAGATGCCTCAAATTGTATTTTAGAAGGTGGTGCAAGGGTGCTTCAGTTTTCACGATTCACGTATGTTGAAAATCAAATCAAGTGTGGGAAAAATGGGTCGGTGAAAAAACAGTTATCTTTGTTTCATATTATCCTTCTTCAAAGATTCCTCAATTATTAGGGTGGTTGCCTCACGAAGTATACTATCATGAGCTATGAAAACTACGTAAGTCGATATTATAACAAGAATCTTCTCTCTCTCTTGATACTCCGGGGATCACAAAAGGGAGCAAGACAAAGCCTAATCCAGGTTTGAACGGAACTAACAAATCTCTGTTAAAGAAGCAATCGCAAACGCAAGATAAACCTGACACTGCAGATACTACTGAATCAAATTACGGTACTTCAGTTTCTGGGTCTTTTTCTGGAACACAAACAAACTCCACGCAGAATAGACCAGAGCAGGCGACAAATGACCAGTCTAATTTAATCGATCGTCCTTTTGACTTTTACAGAAATACAACAATGGACTTGTCTGCTCAACACCCACAGACTCACTGGCAATCACAACCATCCACATCCAGGGCCCCAAGTCTAAGTGATGCTGCCGGGATCTCACTGCCCTCTGTGTCCAGATCTCAGGTCATGGGCTTAGATTCATCTTCCAAGTTTGCTGGATACGCGTGGGGATCAAACAAAATGCCTTCATCTGCTACGAACAATTATAATTCGACAGCTACTGCAGTCAGTAGGGATTTATGGTCAAGCACTGCTGCGACAACATCTGCGGGTAAATTAACTGCAAATACTAGTGCCTCATCTGCCCATTTCTCAAAGACACAGGGAAATTATTACTCCAACTCTGACTCCCTCTTCAACTCCATTTATGAAAATAACAATGGAGGCGACTCTTTTACTGTGCCAACAATGACTAACACCGATATGGACTCGTTGGCACTTCAAATCATGCAATTGAATCTGCCTGATTCTTCTCCTAAACATCAAGCGAGTGAAAAACAGAACCTTGCTTCTCTTAACAGTAGCCACAACAATTTTCACTCTTCTTGGCCCACATTTTCCGGACAATCATCGAGCTCCGCAATCAAAGCGCCTCTCAATGGATCATCTCATTTATCTTCATACACAACTTTGCAACAACAAAGGCAGAATGGTTTAAAGTCCGCCACCAACCTGCGGCCGGAAATAACTGAATCGACTGATGAGCTGGAGCAATTGCAAATTCAATTGGGTCTCAAATCTTCCATTATCAGTGATCTAGAAGGAGAAATATCAAGATTAAACACTATCTTGAGTCTCAAGGATGGTGAAAATGACATGAAACCTTTTGAAATTCCGAAGAATCATGAACAATTGTACCACCAATTGATCGAGAAGCTCCAATCTACTGAAAAAGAGCTGGATGATACGAAACTCAGGTTAGAGGTTATATTGACTGCAGTTGCATTAAATCCGAACCAGTCGGTCACGAAGACTGGGAGATATGACGAGGAGGAAATTGCGCACAAAATTATAACAAAGATGCAAATGCTCACAGAGGAGAACGATGAAATGGCTAAAATGCTGAGTTATGGTAAATCAAAAGAGAAGGATATTGAGATTGGACTTTTGAGGAAACAAAATGCGGAGCTGAAAACTAAAATTAACAAGCTGGAGACAAAAGTTAAAGAGGGAAAGAAGTAGTTACAGAGTAAAAGAACGCCACGTCAAAATAAACGGCTACCTGTGATCGACTTCACCATCATCTCATTAACTTCCGGATACATAGAATTTCAATTTTCGGTTTTTTCAAACAAGTAAATGTACCCTGTTTTTTCAATTTCATGAACGTTTTCCTCACTAGCAATTACAACCTTCTCATCATTGAACAGAATCCATTTATCTTCCCCATCAACTGTTTTCTTTATAAAGGCCACATAATGACCCGAATGTACTGTAATTCCTTTGTGACAAACAATCCCTTTTAACGAGTACTTGCAGTTTTTCTTGCTCTTTGCCTCCAAAATCTTAAGACGATCAGCAACAGAAGTAGGCTTTTGGGTTAATTCTCCGTTGTCATCTGGATTAGCAAAGAGCCAATCAACGGAATGCTCTATACTATTGTTATTCAAAGTTAGTGCCTTTACAGCTAGTTTTTCGGAGAATCCCATAGACTTGAGAGATTCTATATCTTGTGCTGAAGGGCCATTTTGCACTGAACCACCAGCAGACGATATTTCAAATGGATCATCAATTCCAGGGTCATCAATGTGCTCAAATAACCAATTCATTGCTGCATTAACACCAACATTCCCAGTAGCGTAAAGTGCTCTTTTGCTCTTGTTTTCTGAAAAACCCATGCTTATCAGAACATTGAGAGACTCACTGTTAAAAGTGAATTCCTGAGATCCTGCGGTTTCCTCGGGAAGAAGTTCTTCTCCATCATCTAAGCCTGAAGATAAAAAGTTAGTGAGATCCAATTCTGGATCGTATTTGATGGGAACGTCCAATTTGACCGGAACCCAGTTTTCCAGCTTGATCCTTTGTGGACTGACTATCATATAAGGCGGCAATGATGAAAGCCCTAAATTCTTTGAGGCATATTGTCGTTCTTGACATCTTGGGCAATCATACTCAATAGTTTCCTTAGCCTTCAATTGCTCTAAGCAGTCCTCCAGTCTAACGCACTTGAAAGACTTAGTACCTGTTTCATCAGTACCCTCAATTTCATCCCTCACTGGAAGACGCAAATTGTTTGTGAGTTCTTTAGCCAGTCTAACAGCACCGCAATTATTGCACTTGATTTTGTTTTCAAGCACAAACTCAAAGATCCCCACAGGATTATTGTCAGAAACTCCTCTCAGTTTCTGAGTTTCAATTTTGTCCAGAAGATAAAGCAAAAATTCTAATGCATCTTGTTGTTGCATAGTACTAAATTCAGCATGTCCTTCCCCAATTAAGGATTTGAAGCCTTGAGGCTTAATTCCTCTTTGAAATTTCTGAGTTTCTGTAGTATATTGGTCAGGAACAGAGTATCTACCTGACAACAAGCCATCTCCAAGCTTGAAAAGTTGAGTTTCTAGGTCTGTTGCAGGATTCTGGGAGCTAAGAATCTTTTCGACTGGCATTCCTTCCTTGATGTAAAAGGAAGATGCAAATTCAGAAATAGAATACAATAACTGCAGCACTGAAGACAAATAGCATGAATTGCCTAGGTTTTTCAAGCCCGTTAGACCACTTCCAAATACTGGAACTAGAGTCCCACCGCTTTCATCTGACATATTAAAATCCCACTTGATGTTTTGCTCAATTTGGAGCTCTGTCAACGTTTTCTCTGTTTTCACTGTTTGCTTTAAATCAATTCCAAAAGTTGTCAAATATGTTACCAGCTCAGGTACCTTGACATCATCATTGCATGTGTAGCAATAACAATCTGCTGTGTTCAATGAAAGAGAACCTAGCTTTACAGCAATGTGATGACCTGCGTTAGATTCATAGTGTCTCAACGCGTGGGAGTTACCTGGAACTCCACCAAATTGAGATCGTCCACAGCCAATCGTACCACAAGTCGTACAAATCCACAGGTTCTCCCTCAGTCCACATTCGTTACAAGAACTTATGTCCAGATTAGATAACAATACTTGATTGATATCAGTTGAATGAGGACAAGGTAATATTTCTTGCTCCCAAGCTTTCATTTCTTGCTTTTTGTCGTTTGACGTAGCTTTCAATATAGCTGCAGCAGAAGAGTCAATTTTTTGAGGTAGTCCTTCACAAGGATAATCTACAGACTCATCAATTTGGGCACAATAAATGCTAGTCTGCACATCGAACAATTCATCTTCAGTTTGTTCTTTGATCTCCAGTTTGACCATCTTTAGAGGCTGCTCGGATTCTCTAATGACTTTCCTTTTCAATTTCATCCTATAATTGAGATACAATTTATGATTCAATAGTTCTGAATGCTGACGAGTATAGTTGAGTCCTGATCTAGAGAAAGCCTGAAAACATTGCATACAGATGTCCAGCCCTGAACCATCCAGTGCAGTATCAAACGAAAACATACAATCATCCTTGTAAACTAGTGAGCTATTTGATGGAATGTTTAGAAGATTAAGATCAAATGCTTGCAAATATTGTAATGCCATAATTGAATAAAGGGCAAATATTTGAAATAAATATTGAATATAATTTCCCATCTCGAATTTATCTGAAAAACAAAAATCGTGTTTTAATATATATATTCAATTAGATGTTGACAGTTCACCTTCGCTACACCATCCATTGACTGGCAAACAATTCAAGTACTTGCACCAGCTACAATCTTCAGAAGCTTTAGCACCCTTGTCAGCAAAATTCTTGGCCAAAAGGATGAAATATATGATAGTCAATAACATGCAAATGATTCTTGCTGTTATCCAAACATGAAACCACTTATTCCTGCGTGTGTGATTGCCTTCTTCATAAACAAAATGAGGATTATCCAGCAAAGCGACGCCCATTAATAAGCCGACCAAAAAGCCCCCAATGTGCGCGAAGTTATCAATTCCTGGTAGCAGACCTAAAACAAATATCACCACAATTTCAACCAAGGATCCAATCAACATTGTTTTGAAAAGTTTTCTTCCCGCCTTGCCTTTCATTCGACTATCGTAGTGATCGATGTTATTATTGAGTATTAAAAGTAAGAGATTCAGTGCCACACATGCTCCACAAAGAGCTCCAGATGCACCACATGACGACATCCCGGCTGGTAAGAAGTTAGCGCCCAAAAGGGAGCCTCCAATTCCTGTTGTAACATAGATAAATGCGTACCTCAGTAGGCCAATATACCTCTCAACCTTGGATCCCAAAATAACCTGCAAAATCATATTGAAAATAATATGTATGAAGCCAGCATGAATGAATATCGATGTAAAAAGTCTCCACCATTGGTTGGGAACACCATTCGTAAATCCTAATCCCATACCGCAAAGTTCCTTCAAAGAGCACACATCAGTTGAAGTTGATGTCGAATTTGGGCAAGGCCAATCAATGGTTTGGTCATCAGTGTAACCGGGAATGCTGGTCATGCAAGGTAAATACCGAGACCCAACATTGATCTGTACATATGTGGAAGGTCCAATCATCGGGTTGAAATAGGGCTGGGTCTGAAATATCGTCTTAGTGTAGATACCCATTTTGATGAGCTCATAAGAGAATATACATATCTGTAGTAAGGTAACGAAGTAAGTAAAATAGGGCCATCCGCGTTCGCGTCTGCCTATTAATACCTGAATGATTGACTTACGCTGAGGATGCTCATTTGTAGTATCCAACTCAAATGCATGATTTTGCTCCGAGTGGAATTTCTGTGGTGGTTCCAATGGTGGGTAGTCTCTTGTCGGTATAAACCCTTTAGATTTTGGCCTTGAATTGTTTGAATCAAAAGGGTTCGTAATGTTTTCAGTGTCGTGGACTAAATATGCATTGTTTTTATCATTAAAAGGATCATCATAGTGATCTACCGTTGTTTCAAACGGTGATCTGGCATTTGTCATTAAAAATTGAAGTCACTTTTATTTGCAGGCTTAGTTCTACACAGCTGACTTTTATAAATCATTTTTGTTGATTTATTACATCATCGTGTCTCATAGACGAAATAATGTAATCCGAGATATCCTAAGACAAGGAAAGTTCCAAACAAAGCCAAAAGCCACCAGATGTCAAACCAAACTGCACCAACGTCAAATCCAAAAGTGCTCAAAATTACTGCACCTGGAACGCTAATATCCAACCCATATTTTTTTTCTTTTAACATCAACCCGTTCACCTCATTGACTGCCAAAGCCTCATAACCATAATGGAATACGGAGAGATTTTCAAACCAGGAGATCTGAACCGGAATGGTATCCTTGTTAATGAAGAGACCGGCAAATAGAAGAGAAAACAGCAAAACAAGCACGCCTACCATTGTAGCAGCACCTGGCTCCTTTACAAGAATTCCGATAATCAGAATTTCAAGTGATGTAGTTAGGTTGAACAGCACCAAGATTAACATAGAGATCCAAAACTTGTTTCCATCCATGTTCAGCCCAACCAATGGGTAAATTATAGCCATCAAGATAACAGGTGGAAATAATCTTAAAGGAAGCACATCACAAAGGATTTTGCTTACGTAGTAACTGAACGGATGGTAGTAATTATTAGAGCGCTCTCTGATGAAAACAAGTCTTTCCATTGAAAAGGAATGAAGTCCTGTCAACGTTGAAAAACCAAAGAGGGTCAATAGGAAGAAAAACAGCCCCAATCTATTTTGAAAACCACTGATGTTGTTTTCCACATTGAAGTAGAGATAGGAGCAAAAAAGTCCCATGATTAAAGCTAATGCATAATGAGACATCAAAAGCTTTGGATTTCTGTATGAGTTTTTAAACGTTCTTGAGCACAAAATGCTCAACTGTGTAAAGAAACCCGCTCTAGAATTAGTTCCTTTATCTTGGAAATAAGAGATTTCATGCAGAGCTCCTTGTTGGGAGCCACTATGTTTCGCAGCAAGCTCCTTGATTTCTGATTGAAGTTGCTCGGCATTTAATGAACGACAAAACAGTGAGGCTACTCTTGGACCGGAAGCCTGAAGAATTTCAGTTCCACCATGTGTCAGTCGATTTCCAAATTCATCTCTGTGAGATGCATAATGTCGCCATTCACTTGTTGGATCATCAACATCATTGGCAGGTAAGTTGATATGAGTGTCTTGATCATGTGGTGCATTCTCCTCATCACCCTGATTACCATTACCATTGGTCTCTCCTCCAGAAGTAATATCAATCAGATAATCAGCAATGTTGTATCCTGTAGGACATGAATATCCATTGGAAGCAAAGAAGTCACCACAGTCGCTCATTAGGCCAGAGTACACAAGCTCACCCTCTGAAAGCAGTAACAGTTTGTCAAAGAGTGCAACAATATTACTCCTTGGCTGATGAATCGTAAAAATGACAGTTCGCTTATAGTCTTTGGCTAGCCTGACCAAACATTCAATTACGTTAAACGCATTATAGCCGTCCAACCCAGATGTAGGTTCATCCAAAAATAAAATTGACGGTGAAGTCACAAGCTCACAGGCAATAGCAACTCTTCGTTTCTCTCCACCTGAAATTCCCCTTTCAAAATCAGAACCAATCAACTTGTCTTTGATATGCAAAATGCGTAGCTCAGATAGGATTTGGTGAACTTTGGCTTTTTTTGTTGCTGTGGTCATTGTTTTTGGTAGTCTAAGTAAAGCACTGTTCAGTACCGTTTCGTAGACTGATAGGGTAGGAATCAGATAGTCATCCTGATTCACAAAACCGACAGTTCTCTGAAAATGCGCCAGATCATGTTTTGTGATGATGCGTTCCCCATTTACATAAAATGCTCCTGATGCGTTTCCACTTTTGTGCTTACCAGCTATGATATCCAAAAGAGTTGTTTTTCCAGCTCCAGAGCCACCCATAATAGCCATACACTCTCCAGGTTCAACCAAACCAAATGCATTATTCAAGACCTTCCTATCTGCGACAGTGTAACTAACATCCTTGAATGAGAATATTGCAGGTTTGTAATCATCAAGAAGAGACTCATGCATATCAGAATCATCGTCTGATGGCAACTGAATCTGATCTTGATTAAGAAAGAGTGGCGATTTTCTTATTCCATAAAGAGAAAGACCGAAAATTGCTGCGCATCCAACAATTGTTCCAGTCACATGTAGAATCTGAATGATACCAAGTTTTGATTTTCCTGGAACATCAAATCCAGGTATCTCGCTCTCGTGCAAACACTCACCCGAGTTACAATGCAGCGTAATGTAAGGATCACCAAAAACATTTGTAATTAGATCATTCATGCTTGGTTCGGAAAACTTACAATTCTGCTTTCCAATCTCGCATGAAAAGTCCCCTGGCCCAGTGATCGTTTCGGTCAAAAAATCTGAAATATCAATCGATCCTGCTTGGCCACAAAGCATTCGATCTGGAATACATTTACAGGCAACTCCTTCACATCTGTAATGGGTGGTGTTAGCAGAGAGATCATACTCAAAGACACAATTATTCAAGTCACAATAAAAGCTTTCCTCTTCCGCAATCCAGAATTGAAAATTGCATCTTTCTGCAGTCTTATTGCAGCTAAAAGTAACCTGAGGCCTTTTACCATTCAGGATTTCGACTATTTTGGGATTCGTCACATCGCACATTTGATGATTTTGATTAACTATGATGCCAGATCTATAGCAAGTTCCTTTAAGTCCACCTGGGACAAATGCGTCACAAACAGAGTCCTCTAAACAAACATTACAATTGATCCCACTCCATCCATCTTTGCAGTCGCAGGTGCTATTATGATTTCTTTTTGGCCGGTCGACCCCATCAGCCAATCCACCACAAAGGGGAATGGAGCAGTCGTCTCCACCAAAGCCCGAAAAACATTCGCAACGACCAGAAAAGGGATTGCACTTTGAATATTGCTTGCATTCAAAGTTTGGAAGGTTGCAATTAAAGCAAGGTGGACATGTATTTTTTGAGTCTCCTGGCTCGGCTGGAGTGGTGTAGACATTTAATTGCTGATCTATTTTTATGCTTTGCACTTGTTCTTGCAGATTCTTTTCATCCAAGTCTAGCTGAGAGTGCGTAGCTACCTTTTGGAGAAAAAGTGCTACTATTAGCCACACGTATGCCAGCTGTTTGCCCATCATCACTATCAAGGTCAATAGATGCAAATCCAAAGAATGCCTATTAGTGTTACAGATTGAAATAGACTTGTGAGCAAATAGTTCAATTGAGGAGTAAGCTCAGCACCAGGTAATAAGTATCAAGAAGCTTGGGTCTTTTGGAACGTACAAAATATGATTGCTAACCTTCGGATAAAGGTGTGATACAGAAATTAATTAAATCTCTAATTAGATGTGGTGCAGAACGACGCGTCGATTAGAAGAAATCGTCAAGTGTCTTCTCTGTGTCTTTTTTGATCAACTTTAACATACCTTCCGGCAATATTGGTTCACTGTTCTCATCCAAAATGTATCTAAAAGGCATCTCAGTTGCTTCGTGCTTACTGAAACGAATTTCGGGGTAATCAATAAAATTAATCTTTTCAAATGCAGTTCCTTCCAGAATTAGCTTGGTCGTCCTTATAGCAGTATCTGTGGTCATTTGTAGGTTACCCAGCCTACGAGTCTCACATCCGAGTTTTTGCTTTAACTCCGATGTTCTGTCTCTTGGAGGATGGTCACCCAGAATACCTCCGAATACGAAATATTCAAAACTCTCTTTGTCACCCGGTTGCAAATCTATTTCCGCACGTGGATCAAGTAAACACATGTTGGAGTTTGATGGATCAACGACTTCGTTTATTTCCTTTGATGTCCAGTTTAATCCCAACTCACGTAGTGGAAGAGGAATATCTTCTTCGGAAGTTGTAGGTGGAAGTGACGTCAAAATAAGATTCTCTTTTCCGATATCCCTAATTATTTGACAATATTCAAGTGTGACCCACTCAGTAAAGCCTTGTTCCATATGTTCAATGATGTATTTCATGATTAAGATATATTCAAGATTCAGGCTTTTCTTTGAAATTTTTGTGGTTAGAGAGACGCGCCGATCGACGAAAGCTGACAAGGAGAATAGATAAACACGAAATTGATAAAAGTTAACCATTTGTCTACATATTAGTAAATTGGTTTTCAACACTGCTTATTAGCTAGAGATGCAAGTCCATTGCATCAGAAAGAGTTTCTATGATTTGCGACTAATTTATTAGAATGCAGGTATCAAGTTCACGCTCATAAAACGCTTCACCTGCTTAGCAAGACCTGAGCCGCATGGTGCAAAAATCTAAATAATCGACCATTCTAATTTATATAGCAATTGTAATCTTGACAAACATTGTTAATACTGAAATGGGCTACCCTGAAGTGATTGGTGGCGTCAGTAGAAAATTCTGCTCTGGAGTTTACACACATTCATGTCGTTTTTTAAGGACTGGCTTTTTTGAAATTGGAGGACGAATGGCTGTCATTAAGTCAACTTCAAGCTCATATATTGTGTGGTCTGCAATTCCTTATGACATATCTTTTGTCGAGGCCCTTGACCAAGAAATGAGGAAAGAAGGAGATTTGGGCCCTTCCGAATCCTTTGCTTCAAAAGTGACCCACTTGATAATCCCTGATTCGGAACATACAATGGCCGTGAAAAGTTGGAAGAAGATGTTTCCATCTCTGCGGGTCGTTGGATTTGAGGGATTGAGGGAAGATATAGCAGAATTGACAGATATAGTTATACCTGAACGATCAAGCTGGCAGATTTTGAAGCCATCGGATTTGACAACATTTGGTTACAATGATACTACCGATTTGCCACTGCTTGCTGCAGGACTCGAATTTTTATATTGGCCTCAGGTTGGAAACAAGGAATTACTGGTTTATAGCAGACCCTCGAACACACTTTTTGCCGCAGATGTTCTATTCAATTTGCAATATAACGGGCATGTGACTCCAGAATCCAACTTATACAACGAACAATTTAATGGTGAAGAGCCCTTTTTCAAGCTACAAAGAATGTTTTTCAAAAGTGCATTCAGTTTTGGCACTAGATTGCACAACTTTATTCTAAATGCCCTGATAAAAGATCAAAAGAACTTCAGCACTTCTTTGAAGCAGCTTTTTGAAAACTGGGACCCTCAAAGGATTGTTGTGTGTCATGGTGATGTCATTGACAAGAATGGCAGTGATGTTCTTAAAAGGGCTTTTGATCATCTGATTAAGTAATCTCTTATGATCAGTGGATAGGTAATCTTATTTTCACTTTTATTCCTTGGCAGCGAACTAATTGTAGGAGAGAAATAAAGGGGAAAATTATTGTGAATTATACATCACTTGATTAGTAAATAGACTATCACATGATTTCCAAAGCTGTTATAATGGTTGGAGGGGCATCTCGTGGAACAAGATTTAGACCCCTTGCTTTAGATCAAGCAAAAATAATGTTCCAGATTGCTGGTAAGCCCCTATTGGCACATACCATAGATGCAATCTTGACAGTTCCTACAATACGAGAAATTATTCTTATAGGATTTTATGACGCCAATGTCTTTTCGGATTTCATTTTGAATTTCAACACTAAGATGAGATATCAAGGAACAGATTGTAGGTTGAAATATCTCAAAGAATTCAAAGCTCTAGGTACAGCTGGAGGTCTGTATTATTTCAGGGAGGAGATTTTGAGGGGAAACCCAGAAGGTTTTCTTGTTGTGCACGGTGATATCATCTGTTCTTTTCCCTTACAAGAGATGATTGAGTTTTATGAGAGTACTCTTTCCAATCAAGGGGCCATTGAGGCAGTTCTCTTTGGCGTCAAACTATCCAACTACGACTTGTTTATGGCATTAAACGGTTCCGAGAAATCTTCGTTTGGAACTATAGTATCTGAAAAAAATGGAAATGTTGTCCATTATGTTGAGAAGCCTGAATCAAAGATATCAGATGTGATTAATGGGGGGATTTACATCTTTAACGGATCATTATTTCGCAGGCTATCTCGTGCGAAAATCAGAAAAATCACAATTGCGAATGACAGAACGACTTTTGAAGCGGTGGATGAAGACGTAATATCAATGGAGAAAGATGTGTTACACTTTTTACCAGACAGTCATGAGACGTATGTTTTTGAGTATAAGGGCTTTTGGAGAGCGATAAAAACACCTGCAGATGCTTTATGGGCCAACGAATTATATCTTGATAAGATGTTTCAAAACCAATCTAATCCATCTAGTGGAATAATTTATAAGGCATCACACAACATTCGGCCACCGGTATACATCCATCCATCAGCTACCATCAATTACGAAAATGGGACTAAAATTGGACCATACGTTTCGATTGGGAAAAATGCATATATTGGCGCTGGTACTCGTATATGTAACTCCATCATTTTGGAAAATTGTGAAGTCGGTAAGAATTCTTTGGTGAGTAATAGCATCGTATCTCTTGATTGCAAATTAGGGTGTTGGGTTCGTGTTGAGGGCACGGGAGTAAACCTTGTGTCCATTAATGAGATTGTGAAGAGAAATGGTTCTACAAAGATAAAAAAAGTGTTGGACGCAGACGGCAGTCGTATGATAGGAATCAAGGATTCTGGAAACATTTGCATCCTTGGTTCAGGTACTCATATTGCTGATGACCTATACGTTCTGAACAGTTTCATTTTACCTAATAAGTCCATCAAAGATGATGTCAAGTACGAGATTATTATGTAAAAAGGAGAATAATTGTTTGCAAGTATGTAATTTTGTATTGTTTGTCGACATTAGCTATTGATTGTCTCGGGATAATATGACTTCTGTTTTAAGCTGGAAATAACACCTAGACACAGGTTACACGAAAATATTTTTTCAACTTCCATTTTGGGAATAAATTGTTAACTTGACGGCATCATTTATCCCTTTCGATTCTTAATAAGGTGCTTCTCGTTGATAAAATCAAGTTGCTATCATAAGGATTCCTGGGGCTTCACTTAATCAATAAGTTGAATATTTCTGTATTTTTACGATCCGATAATTACCAAGGCCAACACCAATACTTAGAATTCAGACAAAGAGTCGAACGTGCCGTCCACTGTCTCTTGATTATCGCGTACCCTAAATCTTAACTGCCGTGATTGCAATCCCAAAGCTCCTCCTGACTGTCAAAACAACAAACAAACAATTACTGGGTGTCTCCATATGAAAACCGAACACCCCGAGGATGCGATCGCTGAAAAGATTCTCAAGCGAGCAGAAATCGCTAGAATCACAAGGCAACTTAAAAGAAAACTATTTAAAGCAGGAATGAAGGTTAGGGAGAGTCAAGGAAAAGGATCAGCTTCTTCTTCACCTCCGATATGGTCTTCTCCAGTTCAGAGAAAAGAATCAGATTCTCAAACATCCCCTAGTACACCTCCACTCAAACGTAAGTCTTCAGACGCCGAAGACGACTATTCTTCTCCTATAAAGCGAACCAACCTAGCCAATCTTCCATCATCACCATTCTACTCCTCCGTTGCAGAAGTCACTTATGGATCACCCGGAAAATCATCATGTCAATCTAAAGTTGACTTAATGCCTGTACCGAAAACCCCCCCTTCCAGCAGCAAAACCATGTTGGACGAAATCGCGCTCACAAAATCTTTGGGCACCACTAAGGATAATCAAAATGTAACAGCTCAATCGGCGCCACACTCTTCCCTATTCTCGACTCCGAAAGGTAGTAGGCTAAGAAAAGGAAATGAATTCAAGACTCCTAACTCACGCTACATCAACGAAAATGAAGAGGGAGCGGACTTGTTGCTCTATCTTTCCAACTCTCCAGCTAGGACAACACATGGTAGAGACTCTAAAGAAAACGTTCTAGTAAGCATGCCCTCAACCCCCAAATCAGGACATGCTTCAATGTTGAACTTGACAAGCACTCCCAACGTTGGAATCGACTCTACGCCACCCCGGGCTCATGCAACGTCACTACAATTTTCAACGCCATCCTTACTACAACCTCCTACTACTCCTGGAAACGGAAGTGTCTTGAGTACTAAACTCTTTGGGACTACCAAAAACGGTTCTAAGACTCCAGCATTTAGCATGTCTGATTACGTGAGCATTTTCACTCCCAGTCCAAGGCATACGCGAACACCCGAATTCTCGCATGGATTCATGAAGCCCGCAATTCTTAGTTATTCTAAGGATTTGAATGGGACTTCCAAAAGTGAAGAAAGTTAGGTGTATCAAAAGATGGGAAATTTATATATTTGCTGCTCATCAACCAATAATTTTAATTCTTAATGTAAGCAAGATCAAATGTTAGGACCGAAAAATTCGGACTACTAAGTTTGAATCAAAATGTGCAAATGTACTACTATACAATACTTTTATAATTAGTGAATATTTCTTATTGAGTTTGCAATTTATTTATTATGGCTGTGATTGAGATAGCCTCCCAAGACCAGTTTACAGAGTTGACTTCTCTCCCAAATAAGCTCATTGCCTTATATTTCCATACTCCGTGGGCGTCTCCGTGTATTCAAATGAACAAGGTCTATTCAACTCTATCAGAGTCTTCCCAACACACAAACTCAAATTTCTTGTCCATAAATGCTGACAACCATCCTGAAATTTCAGACTTGTTTGACGTATCTGCTGTTCCGTACTTCGTGCTGATAAGAAACGGGACAATATTGAAAGAGTTAAGTGGGGCCGATCCAAAAGAGTTTGTTGCTTCATTGAACCAGTTTAGTGATAAAGTAAGTGAGACTCAGAAACCATCAGAAGCAGCAGCAGCAGCAGCTTCCTTAGAATCTTCATCAAGTAGTCAAAAAGAATCCTCCAGTTCAAAGTCTCCTGTTCCTGAAGAAGAAACTCCAGAACAATTGAATGCTAGACTTACAAAACTAACTACTGCTGCTCCTATCATGTTGTTCATGAAAGGAACTCCTTCAGCACCACAATGTGGATTTTCAAGGCAACTGGTGGCTATTTTAAGAGAACATCAGGTAAGGTTTGGATTTTTCGACATTTTAAAAGACGATGGAGTTAGACAGGGATTGAAAAAATTTAGCGACTGGCCAACTTTCCCTCAGCTTTATATTGGGGGAGTGTTCCAGGGAGGTTTGGATATTGTGAAGGAAAATTTAAGTGAAGATGAACACTTCTTTGAGCACGCCTTGGAAGAAGCCAGCAATGCGAACTAGCCCCTCCCCCCCCCCACGTCCACTTGCTCGCATCACACACTAGCCTATATTTTGATATAATTTGCACTGTCGATGCTTTCTTCTATATCATAGCTGTAGAACCAGAGAGTCGTCACTGAATTCGTCTTCTATTTCGTCGTGAAATTCTTCCTCGCTCATAATAATAGGATCAGAATCAATCTCTACGTCCAAGGTTGAAATGGGAGTATTATTTTCAAGTTCGTAATAAAGCTCCTCTAAGTGTTTTAAATCAATCCACTTCGATGAATCAAGATGTTCTTTTTCCTCTTCCTCAATTTGGAAGTCTCTATCTGCCGCTAGGAAATTGTTGAAGTCTCCTCCTATCCTTCTGTATTTTCGATCAATTATTGTTCCGGAAGTGAGCAATCGAGATCTAAGCTTCTTCGAGTTGAAGATGACGCTCTCATAGAAGCCGTCACATGAGATGAGATCGAAATTGCTAAGAAATACATATCGATCTTGTGGTAGCAAGCGTGCGATACGTCTCGAACGGTAGTAATCAACTTCGTGCTGAATATTTCGAGCTTTCTGAGTATAAATATGATCCCTCGAAAACTTCATACCATGAAATGTAGTTCGTTTTTTCGATGTCACTCTGACATCACGACATTGTAGTCGAGTTTGTAAACAAGCGATAATAAGTGATTGTTCATTTGTGGTGAGGCTGCTAGAAACTGACAAGCTGTTGTACCCGCCACGGTTTAAAATGTTGGCCATTGAAAGACCCTCAGCTATTTGTTGGATGTTGAAATCTACTCTGGGCGCAATACACAAATAGTTTTCATGTAGATTCAGCTCAAACATGAGTGCTGTCTGCAAAACATCTGAGACAACGTTCATAACTGTGAAATAATCGATGTGATTGCCTGAAAATTCACGTGGTGTATCGATGGCTTTAAACTGGTGCGCTCGCTTCAAGAAATTTGCATACTCTTCCTCTGAATGTTGGGTTCCATATATGATCTTTCCAATGGAGTGAAAAAGATTGAGCGAAGTTTCTCGTCCGAAGCCTTCATCGATTCTAGATCTCGGTAAACAGAATTTACACCAGTACTCAAGAAGTGATATTGAATTTCTAATGTCACCAGTACGACTTAATCGATCCAAGTTTTCTTCCATCGAGTGTTTAGGAACTCGTTGATCTTGGTATATGAGTCGACTCTCGTTCTCAACTATTCTTTTCAGGCATTTCTTTAAATAGCTTTTGGCCACTGGATTGAACTTCACTCGGCTCCACATGGTGCCCTCTAAGTTCATTATTGCTTTTCCCAATATTAATTCCGTTCGGAAACTTGACTCTAGGGATATGGGGCTATTTCCCATTTCTGAAACAATTTCATACTCTGTTATGCAAATGATAAGCGGTGGCAAGCTGATTGAAGAACTAACCTCAAGCCATGCCTCAATATTTCGGCGAAATTCATTAAGCGTCTCTCTGTGATGCAAGTTTGGTAACTCATCAACCAACACACATTTGAGATTTTTTTTGGTAAGCAACTTGCAACTTTCCAAAAAGTCTCCAAAACTTTTTACAGTTGAGGTGTCTGATGATCCCGTTGTCACCCAATTTCGATATTGAACCACATAAAAAAGTCTATTTTCTTCATCCCTTCCATCGAAATTCAGCTCCGTAGACGAATCAATCTTTTTTCTGCTAATTATCTCCTCACAAAGAATCTTAGCTGTGATACTTTTCCCGCATCCACTAGGGCCTGATAAAATTAACATTCTTGTCTTATTTCTGTTGTATACCAAATCCTCTATTTTCGTTCTGACTTCTTGTACTTTTTTATCATGGACACAGAGCTGCGAAATGTCAGAAGGACAATACTTTTCAACCCATTTTAAAGACCGATCAAAATGACTTGTTTTATGTGGTATTTTCGATCCTGAATCAATGTTAGATGTATTATTTCCCAAGCGCCGAGTTACTTCTAGCAGATTTGTTGAAGTGGATACGAATTGCTTCCTCTTTTTGTTGGATATGAATGAACAGTGATCACTGTCATCGGAATCGAGCAACACAGGGATAGCTCTATTTTTTATCGAATCGTCAGTTATGGTGGTCTCTTCGTCTGTGAGAATCACAGAAGAATCGCGACTCGTAACAGTAATTATATCCATTCCCTCTTTCTGCTCGTTACAGCAGAAGTTTTTCTTCCTTCGAACTGGATCACGGTGTCGTGCCATAGAGGGAAGTAAATATAAAATAAAAATATTACATGCGTACCTGACTGATTACCTCATCTATAAACTCTCGATCATATGCATCATGCTCGACAAGGCATTGACCCTCATCTTCTCTGTATAGACAGAAATTCCATCCTTCTTGATGGACTTGGAGCCCAAAACCCAACTTAAGTCGCTTTGTAGTCCAAGAGGTATATTTTGATCATCCGAAGTCATTTTTTTTAGCATAGAGGTGTGTTCCCATTTTTCGGAAGCATGCTCAGCGCTTTCGATAATGGAACTTGGCACCCCACACATAGCAGCAACATTCATACCGAAAGATCCACTAGAACGGCCAGGTTCGAGCTTGTAAAGGAATGTGATACCCTTGGAAGTGTCGTCAGTCTTTGTTGCCATTCTCAACGGTTTCACTCTAGGATGGTTCAAAAAAGAGTTTCCCAAAGAGGCATAATGAGTGGCAAAAAAGCCAATAGATTGTATATGTGTGGCAATGTGATAAAGCACGGCTTCAGCAATTGCAAAACCATCACTTGAAGACCCCCCTCTCCCCAATTCGTCAAGAATTATCAAAGAACGAGGAGTACACAAGTCCAAAATTTTCTTGGTTTCGGAAAGTTCGACATAAAATGTGGACTTTCCTTGCATTATGTTATCGTTTGCCCCAAGTCGAGTCATGATGGTGTCGATCGGCGTCAACTTTGCAGACTGGGCTGGAAGGTAACACCCAATTTGGGCCATAATAGCTGCGACACAAGTCATTCGCAAGACTGTGGACTTCCCAGCTGCATTGGCCCCCGTTAGTAATCCTATGTTTCCCTTATCATTGGCTCCCAATGAAATGTTATTGGGAATGAACTCTCGGGTACCATTGACCCCACCTACCGAAAAACATGGATGTCTAAGCTGCTCGAATTCAAGTGTAGCAGAATCTCCGTCAATGAATTCAGGTCTGCATGATGGTGTTCCCAATGATGCCGACGCCTTCGCTAATGAAAGTATACAATCTAGCTGAGCAACCGACCTGACGCAGTTTGACCACGTATTGTAATGCCTCATGAATTTTGCATACATCTTGGTTTGAAGCGACTCGCACACAATTTTGTGTAGTTCCTTTGCTTCCATCAATTGTCTGACAACAACCTTTACTTCGGGAGACCAATATCTTTTACATTTGGACGTGGCAGCCATTTGCTGCCAATCGTTGGGTATTCTAGGAACTGCCTTGGAGGGAACCTCAATCAAGTAAATTTCTTTCCCGCTGTCCTTGTAACACATTTCTTGACATTTAAAATCACGGCGGTATTGACTTAACATCAAGTCTAATTGTTTTTCCAGTGACTTGATGTTGTCGTTGCTTCGATCAAACTCAACTTCAACACCAACCTCTGGCATCAGAATTCCTTCCTTTATCGCTAGGTCTCTATCAAAGGCATTGGACCAGTCCATTACACAATCAAATATGTCCGAAGGGAATCCTTCTATGATACGTCCCAATTCTCCACCTAGTTTCGAACTTCCTGTAAAATATGTTGATCGGAGTGTTTTGAGAAGGCCCACAATAGTCTCAAAACCGTTAACGCACCGCGCAAAGTCACGGACTCTTAGATTTCCAGAATGAATTCTGGCCAATATTCTTTCAAGGTCCGGTAGCTTTCCCAATTTAGATTCCAACAGGCAGTTTAAATCACCATCATTCATCAAGAGCTCCACAGAATCCAGCCGTGAATTGATTGCCTTTTGCAGCATTAGTGGGTGAGAAACCCAATTCTTGAACAACCGCCTTCCAAAAGGCGTTACAGCACGATTCAGTAATTTGAACAAAGTTCCCTTGTCACTCTGATCAAAAGCATTGCTGAATAGCTCAAGATTCTGTATTGTAACGCCATCAAGCTTCATACAAGTCTCAGCAAAACTGGTTTTGTAAGAGTCATACTCTTCAATATTTCCCATTGAAATGATAGGATGATCGGTTTTCAATGAGCGCAAGTACCAGAGTAATGCACCAAAAGCAGAAAACCCAGCAGTCAAATTTGACTCGTGGTACTTGACAAGTATCTCTGGGTAGTGCGAAAGGTCATCTAAGTCTTCAGCATCAAAATACTTTCCACGCGTGAGTTGCTCAAATGTGATCTCAGGACTCCAGAATTCTTCAGATGGTTTCAAAAAGTTGAAAGAAGAATGAGGTTGAGAATTATACTTCACTTTCCTCATCACCAGAGATGACACTTTTGATTTTTCCATCAAAATTTCCATAGGTTGGATTTGTGCCAAAAGCGTCTCAAGTCGACTGCAGTCTGGGTCATCTTCAAATTGGGTAATTTGTATTTGTCCAGTTGCTGTATCCACAAAACAAACTCCAAAAACTCTAGAGCCGTTAGTCGTAACAGTTTCTTTCAAAGACAGACAGTATTTTGACATATCGTCGGTAAGCATACCCTCATCAGTCAGAGTACCGCAGGTGAGCACACAAGAAAGTTCTCTTTTGATCACTTTTTCATCTTTAGAGCTGGCAGTTTTCTCTCTTATTTCTTTAGCAAGTAAAGATTCCTTCTGGTCCACCTTTGCTACTTTAAACCCTTCGTCGATGAATTTTTTAGCCCAGTAATCAAAAGACATTTCGGGAATTCCTGCGAGTCTCATGTTGGCCCTACCTGTACCAGCCAATTTAAGATCAAATTTTTGATGGCCAATGTCTGCATCTTTCTCATATAGTTCATAGAATTTCCCTTTTTTGAAAAAAACAACTGAATCCCACATCTTACTTTTGATCTCCCAATATTGCTTTTCAAATGCTGTAAACTTAGACCAAGCGGACTTTGGTATATACAACGTTCTGGGATCGTATTCAGGGTCTTTCTCATGTCTTCCTTCTGCATCTCGGATGCTAACCAACCATTGATATCTTTCCTCATTCTCTTTGACAAATTTTGACTGAGGTGTTTGCTTTTTTGCTGGTCTCGAGTGTTTATATTTTCCTGTGTCAGTCACAACATGACTTGAGCTAGCTTCGAATTTCGATGCCAAGGAAAGGTAAGACTTCTGAGAAATGTAGTCTTCCACATTTTTCTCTCCTTTACCTGACTTTAAGACATTCTCTTCATTAGAGTTTTTCCGGTCAACGTGTTCAGTAAGGTCAACGTCGGCCTCAAAATCGTCGTCGTTGGTAATCGGATCACTGTCACTGCTCATTTGAAACTCAGTTTCGTCATCTGCATCTAAAATTGTTTTTCTTCTCTTGCTCTTCAGTGTACTCACTGTCACATGCAAATCATCATCTGAGTCATCGAAATACTTTACTCTCTTTGTGCGTCTTGAAGTCAAGAGCGGCGATATAGGAGCAAATGCTGACCTTTGCGCGAGAACATTTTTTGGCGTCCCAAGGTCAAATTTGGACTGGTTGTTGGAGACTGAAGCTGAACTGAGCTGCACTGTCTCCTCTTCTTTCCCATTGGGATGTTGTTGTATCATATCCCGGGAATCGTCGCGCATTGGTGAAGAGTTTTCCGGAGTTAGGACTGAAACTCCACCATCCTCTTCTTTGCTATTTTCTCCTTTGTGTGTGGAACTGGAACTAAAGAAGGACAACAATGAAGTCTGTTTGTACTTGGAGGGACCCTTCAATATTTCAGAGTTGCTAGAGACCTTATTCGGAGTCTCATTCCTGTGAGTTACTTTCATTTTCGTATCTCTTGATATCAGTATTACTATAATGAACGTTGTGATCAGTAAAATTTAGAGATTCTCTGAACTATCCGATTGAACTTCAAAAAGGATTCAAGTAAAAGGGATTAGATTATATGAGGCTCCATACATTTTTCCTAAAAAAAGACGCGTTCGCGTTTGTTACTGATTATGTAAGTTTAAAAACCTTCAAACATTACAACTGATCGAGGTATATAACGTGTACAATAAGAGCTTTAAGGCCCATAGAAATATCTGGACAATCTGCACATAAGTTTCAAAGCCTTGTTTCCTTGTCCGCTTCAAGGATCAGTTTTTTAGCAACATCCGAATGGTCTCCAGGATGAGAGCTTGCATACTCCTTCAGATCCTTTAGTACTTCCATGATTTTGTTATCCAGCACAGGAATTAATCTCTCTGTTTCCTCTCTGATTTTAATTGCGGTCTTCAAGGAGTATTTCAACTCATCGTCCTCGACTTCTGACTTTACTCTATTTTGTAAATCAGAAACCGTTTCTTTGTGTGCATTAAGCTCTTCCTGGTAAAGACGTTTCTCTTTTAGAAGGCGTGAAAGGGAATTGGATTTTATTTGAATGGGTGAAACCATGTTTCTTGTGTTTGAAAGCAAAATTCGAGATTATATTTTTAAGTAATTTATTTACAAATTTTGAGAGGCATCAACTCACAAGTGTATCCAAAAGTGTAATAAGTTTCACCAGTTCATCGATCCCCGACCTTGATGAACTTAACTCGATATTCGACTGTCCAGCTGGTTTCATCTGTTTTTCAGGCACGTATAGGTCTCTTTTCAAAACTGCTGTAACTAGCTTCGAAAACTGAGTGAGAAGGGCCCGTGCATTCTTGATGCACCTTTGGTTTTGCGGACCGAGAGAAATAATAGTTGAACATATTAGTTGAAAAATGGGAACTGTAATATCATAAAAGGAAACTCCTTCTCCCTGTGCTGATGTCGAAGGAAGACGTGAATCTATTGAAAACACGAATTCAACTGGCTTACTTTCTCCAAAATGCTCTTTACCCGTATTCTCAAGCATTAACTTCAAGCCCAGCTCTGGATCTTCCGATAAAAATGAGCACTCACTTATTGCCCTGAAAATTTCACATTGCAAGAGTTGTTTAGCTCCCAGCGTTGTTTGTGCGATACGCGTAAGCAAACAAAAAATAGTCTTGAAAGTTGTTAATTCATAGAGAAGGGTATCAATTGACAGTCTTGGGCGCTCATTAGATAAACAAGACATGATGATTTCTTCCATGGATTTGATTCTTTGTATCAACAAAAGCAAGTAGTTATTCTGCAATATTGCTTCGACCAAAAAACTGCCGCTTAGTTTGGAACCCTGTGAGGAACCTGAAATCTTCAATAGAGTTTCAAGAAGAAGAAGAGCAGTGATCTTACATGCTCCTTCTGCTGCCAATGAATCATTGCAGATATGACTAATAAATTTCTGATCTGCAGACCTTATGATGATCATAACTTCCGTCGAGACAAATTTATTCATCGCGATGTGCTGCAAGAAATTGTTTGCAAGAACGTATAAGTCGGTTCTTATGACAGGCGTTGACGGCGATGACATTATGCCTATAACTGCAGTTTTGAACAGAGGAAAAAGTTTGGTGGAGTCTAGTAAGGCGGCAGTGTCGCAGTGTATTGAAGAACTTTTGATCTCGTCCTTGTCAATTTCATATAGTCGAAACAAGGTTACACAGAGAGAAATCAGGTCTTGAGCATATGATGCATCAAAGCTCAAATACTCATTAATCTGCGGGACGATACTTTCAAGTATCTCGAAAATGAAAGTCGTTCTTGCGTCCTTAGCCAGTCCTCCATCATTAAGGACAATTTGAGTCAGAAGTGTCCATGAGTGCAAACACTGCAGCTGATGGGTTTTGAAATTATCAAAAGAAATGGAAGCTACCAATCTCTTTTTTAGCTGAAGGAGCTCGTCATTGAAGTAACGAGAGTTATCGTTGGCGTCCTTGAATGACAAAAGACCCAGAGATTGTGCCTCTTTACCAACAAGTGCCCCCATTTTATCAACAATTACCAGGTCATACAGTGAAGAGTCCGAGGTTTTTGGTGGTTCAGACGAAACAGAAATTTTCTTCAAAATGTGTTCAAGATTAAATCTGTCAAAAGCTGAACTTCCTTTTTCAATCATGTTTTTTGGCTTGAACTCGAGTATATCCAAAAACTCAAACAGTCTTGGAAATTCCATACCATCGTCCTTGAAATCCGATAAAAGATCGACATATGTTTTTGTAAGAGAAATGCTTCCACTAAAAGAAGTGTGTCTCAGTTCAAACGCAATCAGCTGCAAAACTAAGCTCCTGCACTTAGTGAAAGCAATCAAAGCAGGCATGCTATTTCCACTTGTCACAAACGAGTTTTGGCAATTTATGGTGTCGTCGAATGTTCTGCCATTCCAGAAAGTGTCGAGGCTCACCTTTTTTGTTGTAGTAAGGATGTCAACAAAAAAATTACCTTGTTCAAAACCTCTTAAAATATCCAGTGTTTGTTGAGGATTCACAAGTGATCTTAAAAGGTTGAGAACAATTTCCAGACCTAGAGCACATATCCTGACAGGTGAACACTCAATGTCGGCAACTTTTTGCAGCTCTTGCAAAACAGATTTTATCAACGAAAGTATTGAAAACAGAAGGCATCTGTTGGAAGCCAGAGAACCTAAATCGTCACCATCACCTGCAAACATCGATTTTGTATCATAACCTAATAAGAAATGGGACACGGTTTTTACACCTGAAGTGTGCGGTAAGTTTTGATTTATGAATTGCAATAGCTCGATTTTCAAAGATATTGAGTGAGAGTCAACAATAGGTGCTTCCATCTGCTCGATAAATGCATACCTTATGCGCATAGACTCGTCTATGGTCTCAAGCATGGTCAAGATTTTGTCCTTTCTTAGCAATCCAGATCCTTTTGAGAATTCTGGTAAACCTCTACAGGAGGAGTATAACACCAGCTTCCTGAAGATTGACAATGAACTTTCAGATACTCTCATCTCGTACGACCCGACATAAAGGGCAATGTTAGCGACAAGAGGCAAGTTCATAAGAATAGCATCAACAAATGCTTGCAATCCTGATGTACTTATATCCGATGAGGAAGAAAAGTTATTGTCGGGAAGGGTTAGAACTGGGAAGAGTTCATCGTTGTAATAACTCTCGCGTTCAAGAACCAAATTAATCACTTTCAAAGATTCAAGAAGTAATTCAATCTCTCTCGAATTAGGATGAAGTTCATTCAACTTGTCGACTCCAAAGTTGGCGACTGAAAATAGTGCATCGTGCACAGGCATTTGATAAAGAAATGTCAAAACTGCTGATCCGTGATGCGATTGAAGATAACTGATTATGCTTTTGCAATCCACAATATTGTCGAGATCTCTAAGGTTACAGGCTGATGCGTTCACTATCAGTTCTGGATCCAGCTGTGATAAACTTGTGTTCCATATGGACAAGATTGCAAGTTGTATTGAAACGACATCCTCATCATCAGTCTTAATACCGGCAAGCTCAACAAAAATATCGCAAGATAAAACTTCAATGTATGGCCAAATGCCCTGAACTCTGTAGGATGCACCTAGGTCAAGAGGAAATTGGATCTCTGTAGGTTGAAAAGGATTTTTTGCACTCTTCAAAGGTTCCATCAGTTTCGAAACCAATATTGAAAACCCTAGAACCTCCTTTGTTGATTTAAATGAAGATGAAATAGCATCTTTCAAAGCTGTGCTAGACTGTCTCAATTTTGAATTTCTGGAAAAAATAAAGTTGTCTAAAAGTTTCCACAATTGATGCCTTTCTTTGACCTCATCACCAACCAAGGAACTCAGAACAATCATTACCGGTCCCACCATGGATGTGTCTTTATGTAGAAACTCACCAAGTATGGAGATAAGTTGATTATTGTCGCTTTCAAATAATTCTTCCCTTGCACGATCGCTATTGCGAGCAATATGTGAAATAAGCTGAAATATACCAGACAGAAATATAACTGAGTCTTCGCCTAATTGAAGCACGTAGTTCTTTTCTGAGTCCGAGTCTCCATGTAAAGAATATGAATTGTTGAGAGGAATTTTGGAAGAGAGAGACTTGTTGTAAAAAGAAAGGGATGAGAAGATGCTCGACCAACTCACACTGTGAAATTGATTAGACAAAGAAACGGCTCCTCTAATTGGCGTCTTCAGTGTTGAATCACTTGTGGAAGAATTTGTCAATTGAAGAAAGTTGAATGCATTAGTTGCGTTTTCAGCGCTATTTGAAAGCGAAGAAAGAAGACAGCAGAATGTAGCCACTATCAAGGGTGAATTACAACGTGATGCCCATTGCAAAAACCCATATAAACTAGAAGAACTGTCTTCCCAGAAGTGAGCCGATAATTGTGGTCTGAATCTGTAAATGTAGTATATGGCAAGGTAAAATCGCTCCAAATCGGCATTCTTCGCCAAAACATCCAAATTGAAATCATCACTTAAAAGCAAAAAATCTTCTTCCATGTCCCTTAAATAGGTCAAAACGAACGCTGCATTTTTGACAAACGAATGAACAAAATTGCTAAAAACTGAGGCACAAAAATCTTCAAAATGTGTTTCGTAAACATAATCATTTGCAGTAACGTAAATCACTCGTTCTTCAATTTCATCAGCAGGGATAGTTCCTGTAAGTCTCTGTTGTTGTATAGCTCTTTTGAGTTGATTCGTGGCATTCACATCGATATCCATAAATCTCACCAGTGCTAGTTTTGGAATGTGTCGTTGAAGGATCAAACGAAAGTCATATAGTAGATACGCTCGTACATCAGTCGACTTGTCTGATGCTGATATCTCTGCAGAGAGTGCTAAAAATTGCTCCAGTGCTCCAATAGAAATTAGTGTCTTGATTGGATTCTCAACGTTAAAGGTAAAATCAAAGAGTTTAGTTCTTGAACCCTCTTTCTTGCACCAATCAACAAAGTTGGTCAGAAACACAAGAATTATGAAGGCCTTAATTGGCTTTTCTGCTAAAGATTTTGAATCCTGGACAGATGACATGAACTGTTTATGCAAGGATTTTATCTCGTCGTCAGAGAATTTTTCGAGCTGAGAGACATATTGCATTATTGCAGGGACATAGCTGATTATGAGTTTATCATCGGTGCCAAATGAAATCATATGATTGAAAATTTGTTCAAATTCCAAGGGAAGCATAGTTTGAGCTGAAACCTTAGTGAAAAGTAATTCGCCCAAAAGTTGGTGCTCTTTGAACAAACAATGTCTTCTATAAGTGATCGATTTCACAAATTGAGGATTTGAGGATTCACCCATCAATGTGGCACGTTCAACATGTTGTTTAATGTCGTCGAGTTCTGTTTCCACTAATTTAAAGCAGGACAAGATGGTATCGAATGTCACCTTCGACTGGCAATATATCTCATCTGTCTGATGGTTGGTTTGGCACATAGAATAAATTGCAATCTGTAAAATGTACTGTCTTCGTGAGTAATATGCTGCTTTGGCTGATTCGAGTATTGAAATACCGGCTTTCTTCAGCTCATTGTGAGACGCGTGAAATAGCACCTCAGCAGCGTCTAGTTCGTCTAGATTCAATTCTTCCGCAAGTTTGTTGGCTTCTAGAATAAACGATTCATTCAATTTGTATTCGACTCCATCAGAAAGAATGAGGCTTCCTTGCTCCAACTTCACCCTACTAGTACTACTCTTA
The DNA here is from genome assembly GCA_030564965.1 of Ogataea nakhonphanomensis. Classification (NCBI taxonomy): domain Eukaryota; kingdom Fungi; phylum Ascomycota; class Pichiomycetes; order Pichiales; family Pichiaceae; genus Ogataea; species Ogataea nakhonphanomensis. Next base: position 817,164 of record JAJMAN010000002.1, read on the forward strand.
TTGTTTTTCAGCAAAAGTTGGTGAAGATCAAATTGAAGTTCATGAGCTAGTTTGCGCTGAGCTTCATGCTGCCCTTGAGTTATAGCTTCATGTAGTAAAGCAAATTCTAATGTTGACCAATGATACTTCATCGAGGTACTTGAAAGTAGCGAAACACCAAGCGGGCAAAAGATCCTGTGCTAGAAATTTTTCGAATATAAACAAGGCACTGCCACTTTGAAAGTCACCAGCCACTTTACTGAACCTTGAAAAACTCTTGATATCCGGGTAATGATATGCTTGTCCTAAAGTAATTGAAAGGTGTTAGGTTTTAGTTTAGTAGTAGTTGAATTCATCCACCGAGTACTCCGAAAAACATCTACGATCGAAAGGTTTATCTGGAAAGTCTGATTTTCATCCACCTTTGTTCGACTGCTAAGCTTTGAAAGGTAGAATGCGAAAAGGCAGAATTTCTCATCGATTGCACGCTATATCACTCCTCAGCTTCATTTGAGTAAAAGTGGCTGTGCATTAATGCCGATAAATATAATAAAACTTGTATTTTCAGCTTTAAACAATAGATTTGTTAGGGCATAGGGAGAAAGGTTGAAAAAAAAACTAATCGTTAGACAAGTAGGAGTCGATCATTTCTTCAGAGTAAGCACAAACATTGATTTATTTTGCAAGAATCCGACTTGCAAATTCTTTCTTGTCATTCTTGAGCAGCGGTAATCTCATTACTGTTGGATTGAATAGAAAATTGCATAACGAAAGTGAAGCATTAAAACTTGATATTCAAAATTCTATTTCACTGGATATCAGTGTTGTTCCAATAAATCAGATAGTTGTTGTTCTTCCACCGTTGGTAATTATCAAGTTTTCGCTGAAATTCAGATTCTAAAAGGTTCCTTTGAATCACAGGCAACTAGGTATTTCATTGTTTATTTGACTAACCAGTTTCCGGTCACCCTTCACGTTGAAATAAGTTCATTAATCAAGGAAATGACAAGTATCTGGGGTTCGGTTGATCATCCAATAAAGGAGTCGCCCAAGTCTGGCCTTGATTCCGATCTTGACATTAATATGCGTCTTGCAAAACTTGGTATCTCCACGACGGAGATTACTCCGTCTATCTCTGAAACCTCAACTGTTGTATCACCTAATGCCTCAACAGGAAATTTGCTTTCTGACCCTGGGAAAGAGCACGATGGAAGTGGATCGACTAATTCAGGATATACTTCATCCAATAGCTCAACCCCAGGTCTCCCTCAAAACATACAGTTGTCCTTTGAAAATCAACACGCTCGGAATGCAATAGATATGTTGGAGTTGATTCCTAGTTTGTGGGATGAACGTTGTACGGACTCTTCCGAACATCTAATGACTAATACTCATTCCAAAAACAACTTGGCGAAGGTGCATTCAAATTTTGATTTTAGTAATTCTGATTCAAGGTGTTCATATGGCATAAACTGCTCCCCATTCGACCAGCTTGGGAACTCAAACTTGTCTGCCTCACATCAAAACTCTCAAAGTGCTTCCCCCTTTAATTTTGCTCCATGTTCAAATTCTTATAGCCAACTCCACTCTAATTTGTATCCTTCGGCGATAACTAGCAACGATAACATGGTATCTATACCGTTGGAGCTTCCCTCTCGCTCTAAAAAACAATTAAAATATCCTCTCACAGAAGAAAATCTTCTCATGCTCAATCCATCCGCACAATCCCTGTCAGGAAGGCATCTAAATGTGGCTGTAATTCCTGCAAATTTGAGCCAAACTGACACTGCATATTTGATAATTCCCACTGATCATGCAACAAAGGATACTGAGTGTTCTATTACATCCAAGGACAATAGTGCATTGAGTTACCTTAAAGACTCTCGCAAATTGCAACATCCTCAACTAAATCTCAAGTCAAACAAGTCTAGCCTTTCAACAACCGTTAGGTCAAAAGGATCACATGACAAGGATCTGTACAAAACAGAAATGTGTACCCAGTTTCAGAAAAAGGGGAATTGCCCCTATGGATCAAAATGTCAATTTGCTCATGGTGAAGAAGAACTCAAGAAAGTGAAGAGAGCTGACAATTGGAAGACAAAGCTTTGTGCTAATTGGATCAAAACGGGAACTTGTCGGTACGGCAAAAGATGCTGCTTCAAACATGGTGATCAAGATACCGGGTATCTCTAATATCAAGATTGAACCCTAATGGACATGTGGTGCTCATCGATGGATATTTATAGAAAGGTTTGTTGAGCTTATTCGGTATTTATTTTCTTCAGACGTTTAATGTTTTGCAATATATATTTATTACAGCTGGTACCCCTCATTCTATTTCTTTTGCTAAATTTGTGGGTGGCTCCCACCTAAATTTAGTCCAATTTAATTCAAAGTAGTTGTGTGAGTCCCTCTTAAATGTGCGTTTCCTAATTGGGCGACTGCTTCTCCTCGAGAGGAATTATGTATTCAGTTCCCCTTATTCGACTTTCCTCAACCCTTCATTCATCCTTTCGTGCGAAGCAAATTGTGTGATCTGGCTCCTTCCAGACCTGAAAAACTATAGGTGGTATACTATCATTATAATGTTTACATACCAAGAAATCTTTCTGGGAGGGTAGTGATGCATATTAGACAGTAATAGGAAAGATAGTGTTTTCATACTACTAACCAATGCTGCCATAGATTATGTAATTGCGTAATTTGATCTTTCGCCAAATTTAATTAGGCACCGGAATTGGGGATGTCAAAATCAAGCGATAGTTTATTTAAAGATATATCCCACAAGAAACTAGCCGATGTCACAAGTGAGAATCTTGAAAGACAAGACGTACTGGGAAATCTTTCCAGTGTTCCAAAACGAGGCCAGAAACTCTCTACTGCAGGGACTAATTCACGAACGTTGGCAATAAAGGACTCCTTTCCTATAACAGGCTTGGTAGCTGACCCAACTGGATACAAGTTCCAAACATACTATAAACCACCAAATATGAAATATGATACTGAGTCTTTTGTTTTTATCATGCATCATGGTGCGGGATCAAGTGGTGCTACATTTGCAAAACTAGCCGCAGCTATAACGGAGCGATGTCGTTCTGAAGGTATTCAAAATCCACCAGGTATCTTCACTTATGATATGCGTGGTCATGGATTGACAGGATCACTGAATTCTCTACGCCAAGACAACGGATGTCTATCTATCGAGCAATTGTGTAATGATTTCCGTTTCTTGATAATGCATCTGCTTGAGTCAATAATAGGTACTGCAACTTCAACCAAGTTTATATTGATAGGACATTCATTGGGTGGAGCTGTCCTAACAAAAGTTGTTTATGAATTTGAGAAATCAAAAATTGGGCTGTCTACTGATTTTGACAATCGCTTGGCAGGTTTAGTCATGATTGATATTGTCGAAGATACTGCCCTGAAAGCTTTGGATACTATGGACGATTATCTCATTAGTCTTCCATCAAGGTTCTCATCCATTGAAAAAGCTGTCCAGTGGCACATTAATGCCGATTTATTACATAACCCTGATAGTGCCATGATCTCTGTTCCACCATTATTCAAACTGAATGCCGACAAATCGCATCACGAATGGGTTGTTGATCTAGAAGCTTCAAGAGGTTACTGGCATGACTGGTTTACTGGACTCTCAAAAAAATTCATAGATATACCTAACTCTACGTCGAAGTTATTGATATTGGCCAATAATGATTATCTAGATAGGGATCTGATGATTGGGCAAATGCAAGGCAAGTATCAGCTTGTAGTTTTCCGCAATAGTCAGCAGAATTTGAAGACCACTCTGACTACTGCAACAAATACCATCGTGACACAAGATTCTAGCATTATAGGTCACTTCGTGCACGAAGATATCCCGATGAAGGTGGCAATAACATTATTGGAATTTGCTGAACGAAATACAATGGCGTTTGTTTCCGACGATCCAAATGCAAGCCATTCAAAGGTAAGATCACAAATGGAATACTTGGATGCATTGAACTCTAAATGGGGCGTTTCAAAATAGATCTCTAGCTTATCAATCCACCGTCATCGTACTTGTAGTATCGTTTGTTCTGAGTTTTACCAACACATCATCAATCTTCTGTCTCGCCCAGCTGAAACGAGGATCAATCAAGAATGGTCTGAGGTCGAATCTGTTGTCGTCCGGTGAGTATTGTTCGGCATGGTATGATGGGGTGCTGACCGTCTGTTTATGCCGATTCACACTGTAGAACCAGAAGAAGTTTTTGACCTTAGTTGCAATTTCCTCGGGTGACTTTTTGCCGCTCCAGATATGCAATAGTTTAATAAACATTGAGTATGGACCACATTTTTCAACTTTGCGTAATTTTCCAAACATGCTCAATTCCTCATAAGTGAAACCCATATCAGCTTCATCTGACTGCACGTGACTCTCTGTGATTGGTTCAAGTTCTGCAGTAGGGGTGGCATCCACGAAAGTTTTCAGCACCGGTAAATCGAAATTCTTCTCTGCCCACACAATGAAACGAATCAAATCCGTTTTTGAAATACCTCCAATTGGATTGATATCAGCGGAAGAGCAATCATATTTCGTAAGATAACCCCGAAGTTGTTCATCAACATTTGCCGATCCCAGAACCAATAGTCCGCCAGCTTTCTTTGCGCCTCTTGTCCAGGGAAGTAGTTGAGCAAAAAGATAAGCTAGGACCATTCTCAACCGCGCCTGTATATTCTGCAAAGCCAAGTTCTCGACGGTGGAACCACCAAATATCTTGAAGATTGGCTTTCTGCCTGTAGTGACCTCAAACACACTAATAGTTGCACCAACTAAGGCATCCATGTTCAAATCAACATGATACGATCCAGTTTTCTCAGACAATTCCTTTGCTCTTGCCCTTGTTTCTGACGATGAGTTTTTAGTCCCCATATAACAGGTGTGAAAAATCTTATTCGAAAGCTCCTGCGGTGTGGATGGAATCCAATCTTCAGGCATGCCTGTAACCATCTGTACATCGCTGATCACTTGAATATTCTTTGCTGCACACGCTTCGACCACAAATCTGCACATGGAGAAAACTATAACTGATGTTGCACAACTATCAATACCTCCGCTCAAAGGGATGAAAACCCCGCTCGCCTTGCAACGACGAATATAGTCCCAAAGCCAGCAAGCAGGCCCATACGCTATTTCCTCCTCTGGTTTGAAAACACGAATTTCTTGCTCTGTAGATGGCTTTATACCAATATCAAAATTAAGGGAGTCGGGACCCAGCACAACAGGAACGTGAACACGTTCGTATTTTGGAGTTGAACGACTTTGAAGCCCATGTGATACCGATGCTCGATAAGCTCTGACCTCTTCGATATCCACCGTAGCAGTCACAACTTCAACATCATCAAGCGAAAATTGCGACCCTTGGGCTACAACTTTTCCATTGACAACAATCAACGCACAACCATCATAATACAGTCTGTCTCCATCACAACCCTTCTGATTCGAGTACAGATAAATCCCGCCGCATTTCCTGGTAGCTTCAGTTATCATTGCTATCCGGATATCCAACTTTCGTAGCTCATGGTGTGATCCAGAAGAGTTAGTAAAAATCTCAATTCCGTCTAAGGCCATCGAGATATGCGGAGCTTGGGGTGTGAAAAGTTCCTCGCAAGTTTCAGCACCCATACAGGTATCTAGAGTGCTTATAGCGGCATCACCAAATCTGACTGTGGTCTGACTGGTAATCCTTTGAATCATACGAGGTAGTATGTAGTCTTCAACGCATTGACTTTTCAGCCAAGGGGTGAAGTACCTCATTTCTCGATAGTTTCCATCATTTGCCAAAACGATCTTTGGGCGTATAAGTAGTATTTTCCCATCATATGAAAGGATTCGGCAATTGTATCTTCTATTTCTATGAATGACAGGCATTCCAATATCCAAAAGAATTCCAAAAGTTCGTTGATCAGTTAAAATGGTAGCGTACATTTCCCAAGAGTGTAAATAAACATCATTTTCCAAAAAGTGATCTAGGCAACCATAACCACAGATTTCTAGTTCAGGTCCTACTCTGAGTGAGGCTTGTTTTTTTTTTGCAATCAAAATCGACTCCAAAATTCGATCTCTATTACCCTCGAAGTCGAGAGCCCACTGGTTTAAAGCGCATGTTGCAAGTGTTATGTACTGTGGCATCGAATCTTATAATTTTCACTGAAACGTTTCAAACTAAAATCAACTAATTTTACCTATCAAATTCTTCACCTAGATAAGAATGTTAATAAGCTTAATTCTCACTTCAATCAATTTATTATATTGATGCCCAATAAGGTAGCTTAATGCTTAGCTAATATTTTCAGCTAAAAGACTTAATTACTAAAACTTCATAGAGAAAATTAGGTTGTTATGCTAAGTCAACTCTTCTGATGTGATGACCCTCATGTCCATGTCAGACTTCATTGTACTGATGAAATATTCAACAATCCTTATATTGCGCAAATGAGCTGTTGGAATAATCCATCGGTATTTAAATCAATTGGGAACTTTAATTTGAATTACACTTCCAGTAGGCTTTCAATAGCTACCAACTTCCTCAAATAAGTTTTTGGATGACCTGGATGTGATATGGCTCAACGCTGGTTCAAGACATATATATTAATTTATTGAAAATAAGATGAAATGATGAACTATAATAGATAGGGATACAAGTAGTTAAAAAGAGCGACTATGAGACAAGACCGGCAAAGAATTAAGTTTTCCTAAAAATTGAGCTGGGACTACTCCAACCAGTTTTAGAAGCTTGAGATTCGGTGTGGTTTTCAGTGCTGTCTAGTCTTGTGATCATCGGGACTGGGTTTGTGGATGCTGTTGGTATTTTTCTTCCGGCTGCCTTAGTAGTCCTTGCGCTTGAAGATCCAGGAGAGTTGAGTTCGGAAGTGGAGGAAGAGTTAGGTGAGATTAAACCTGATGTCACTAAGTAAGGCGTTGACAATCCATTCAAACCACTTGGTTCCGAAACCCCTGACGCCGTGTCCAGCTTCATCGATGGTCTTCGGTTGGATGAAGTTGCAGATGTGGGCGTGGTGGATAAGTGATGAAATTGTGCTGATAGCTGAGTGGCAGGTGTGTGGGTGATCGAATTGTTACCAGATTTGACAGAAGTTTCCTCATCAGTTGTTACTTCCTGAAACGATTGTTCCTTTTCTAACTTTTCCAAATTAATACGGGCATTTTCTCTAGCTTCTGCCATAAGTTCCTGAGCCTTTTGCAACGGTATCGTTGGTGTTACACAAGATGATATGACAGGTACTGTTTCATCGAGCTCTATTGTAGCTTTCATTAAAGCTGACATCCATTCCCTCATCTCCTCTTTGGTGTCAACAGCAAAATAATGAACTTTTTGTTGAGTGAAAGTGAGTCCTTTTTTTGAACCTGGCGCGGGAGGTACAAGCTTAAAACAGTAGCGACCAGATCCAGTTGTAGCAGCATATACAGACGTAATCTTGTCTTCTGCATCAACGGCGGGTAGAACTCGATGAGAGGTAATGTCTATTAGACCTTTTTCGCGCTTGTCCTTCAACGAGCCAAAATAAGACAACCTTGTTTTGTGCAACGTGAAGTAACGTTGCTTCCATGATCCGATAGACAGATTCCCTCTTTTGCTCATCCATCCTGAATAATCGGCAGTTTTAATCGCCTCATCAGGTGAAATAGTCCTTATTCCCTCTTGGAATGCTGACGTTGAAGATTTGGCTAATCTTAGCGATCCCAGGCTCCTTAATGAAGAGGTTGTAGACGTCTTTTGTGAATTGCCATCCAGAATTGTGGCTGCAGAAGCAATTCTCTTTGGATCTCCTGACTTCACACTTTGAGAGTACTCCTTAGCGGAAATTGATCTTCTCTCGGATTTGGCAGCCTTCTTGTGCTCAGTTTCAATTTTTCTTGACTCCGTTGTACTCTGGATATCTGTAGGAATTTCACAGGCTGTGTGTCTTTCGCTCTTACTTGGTTGTTCTGACTGTGCACTTGAGCCATTATTAGCGAATCTGTTCAAAACTTTGTCTGTGTTCCGGGAAGCACCGTCTTTTCTCACTATACTGAAATCAGAATTATTCCTCGAGTGTGACTTTTGAGGTGAAAAAGCTCTTTGATGTGCAATTTGGGCAAAAGAAGCAAGTGAATTGTTTCGCGAATGTCTCTTGTCAGTATAAATTGATGAAGTGTTACCAACAGAGGATTCTCTGCTGTGCACACCGTCAATTTTCTCCGTTGACAACTGCTCAAAGTCATTGGAAAACGTAGTATGACCATTTGTCAAAGGGCTTGGGTGCAATGGAGGTTGTGGAGCTCTCCTTGGGGATTCAAATAACCCAAAAGCTATGGTCTCAGTTTCTTTTTGATGGCTGTCAAGCACATGGTATTTTTCGGTATTATTTTGTTGTTGGCCATTCTTTTCAACTAGCTCATGATCTAGTTTTCTGTCGGTGAAACTATCACCATTTTGATTTGAAGCAGACCCCATGGTCGACCTTAAATCATCCATTGATTGTGATCTCTTTCTGGCATGTTTAGGACCGCTTGGAATAGATTTCATTCCCCTTGATAAAGTTGCAGACGATGTCAACTTTTTGTTGTAGCTCTTATTCTTTGAAGCTAGTCTCAATTCTTCAATCTCTTTGTATATCTCAAATCGTGTTCCAAACGAAGCAATATCAAGCTCCTTTAAGTAAGCAAGCTCTAACTGGATTAAAATTGCACCACTGATTTTATGTCTAGCGAACTGTCCGGCGCTTTCAATATCAAAATTTAAGCTTGAAAAATAACGTGTAACCTGCTCTGGAGTCCAAGTTGCAACATCAGAAGGATCAAGGTCAACGCTTAGTCCATTTATTTCCATGGAAGTGTCATCCTGGTGCAATTCTTGTAAGGCCCTATCGATATCGCTTAATGTCCTATTCACAGAAACATACTTCTTATAGTCTTGATCCTTGGATAGTGTTGAATGATTCAATGGTCCAGCTATAGGAGTTTCAATAGTTCCTTGAAAATGATCGTTTTCCTTGTTAGGTTGCACCTGTTTGTGATGATGGGTATCTGATTTTTGTTGTTCTGATACCGACGAAAAGTTTGATGCTGTAGAAAATGGCGCTGCTGTCACAGGACTACTAATTGGCGTACGTCTTGACCTGGATCTCAATAATGTTGGTTGGCTTCCATCCTGATCATTGATTAGCTTTGTAAAAGCTTTGGGATAGAGACCAACGCAATTTGTTGTCAAGTTACGCCCCATGTACCATCCATCATCAAATTCACTATCATCACTTATCAGTTCAATTGTATCACCTGGGTGTATGCTGAGCTCATCTCCAAGTCGTGCTCTAAACTCTTTGATAACATTGAAATAGTTCCCATATCCTCTACCCACTGACATTATGTTAAATAAATAAAGAATATTTTTTAAAAAAAACTTCAATTCAGCATGCCTCAAGCAACTAACTACCTAATTTTCGAAATAAGGAATTTCTACCAGAAACGATATATGCTTTTCCAATATTCACCAAAAATAATTAGATAAATGTCAGCTCAACTTGTATCTTTGATAGGATAGATCGATTTCTGCACGATATTTCATTCGCATTAGTACGATGGACACCCGTTCTCGAAGGCACTCCGTAAACTAGAGTTTCATCGTATGCAAGATTTGATGCCAGAGTAAAGTTCCTTTATGGATTACTGTGGGAAGTGTATCGGTTGCAGCCCTCGAAAATTGTTGTTTTCAAACAAGTAGGAATGCAAAAACCATGTTCACGTTGACTATGAAATAAAGCAAAGACCTTAACCCAACTTGAAATTGCATTTCGATTAACAATTTCTCATAATTACATGTTAATTCCTCATTGTAGGGGAACGTGAATTCCTTATTATTCTGAAATCTGACTCAATTGCATTGTCTACTTACATGAAATGATCTGATATCAGTTGTCATAGCTGCTGTTGGTATGTATGCTATCATATCTACGGAAATCTTAGTTTCTCTATCAAATTTGAGAATGAAGAACACAATATTCAAACAATTCATAGAAATTGAGTGCATGCTAATCAACCGGCTGGATGAAAAAGTCCTAATCTCTGATGAAAGCGATATTGTCAGAAAAGCCATACTAACTAATGGTCCCGCTTGCGATGAATGTTCTAGATGTCAAAGATCTCAAAATTGCTGCAATGCTCGGAACATGAGACAAACACAACCCTAATTACTTGCCACTAAAAGAGATTAAATATGTTCAGATCTAAACTTTCTGCTAAAAGCCCTGCCCATAAAAGCATTTTCGAAGAGATCAAATTCATAGCATAGTAAAACTCCACCTCCAGCAGTGAGCTCAACTATTGCCGTTTGGGGCCTTATAAGTCTGATTCAATTGTGATACCAACACACCAGGATTCAAGACTAATAGAACGTCTCTGCGAGAGAATAGAATTCATTTTCGTTCTAGGCGATCTTCTTTCCTGAGTAAATGTTTGGCCATGACCTTTTCTATACTTCTTGAGTTGAAAGAGCTTATCATATGTACACAAAACCAATTGGCGGCCACAAATTCTAAATGTTTAGCCAAAATCTTGTATATTTCTATCAAGGAAATGTGTTTTCATTGTCAGAATGATGATGGTTTTGGTACTATAATGGGAAGAGAAGATAAATTCTTCACATTTATGGGTAGATGTGGGAAATCTCTTTTTCGAACCACTAAAACTAATTGAGACTCTACTTTTCTTTCACTTTTCTTCCACTCATGTAAGAATAATTTCTGGTTTATATGTCCAGGTTGAGAAAGCACGAAAGTTTGGTTCGGCTTCGCCAAGTTGCTTTTTTGCAATGTGCTCTAATTTCAACTTTTCATTGATGATGGGCTATCAGAGAGAGAACATTATTTTATGGCTCACATTACGTAGGTCTTTTTTGTGAGCTCCCTGTCTGTGGAAGGCCATGTTGTGTAATTTCATGTTTCACTAAATTGCGATGTGTTACTAAAGGGAAAGCAGCATTTGCGTTAATTTCAATAGCTCATTATAGTCTTGTCTTCCAACTCCTTAAGTCTCGTTCATGCATAGCTGAATGAAATTAGAATCCAAAGAGTTAAATTTATTGAACGATCAATGGTATCAAAACTGGCAAAAGTTCTACGAACAGGACAACCAAAATTATTTTTGGGTTCATTTGTATAGATTTTTATAGCAATTTGTGATTCATATGGGTGTTAAATACTCGTAGTTATTAAACATATTCGAATTCAGCATTAACTTGAACGATTTGTGAACCTGAAGAAGCGGGTGGAGCTGGAATGGACCCAAAAAAGGCTTTTTTTGTTGGCGTGGACATATATTTTTGCGCGAAATGAAGGAACTGGAATCAACGGACCCTTTTAGCTTGACGATACACACAATGCAATAGTGGTAAAGACCACATAATTGAAAATGTGTCTTACATGCACATACAAACTTGTGGATGCTTCACTCAAGACTTTATTATAATCATGTCTCATATCCTGAAAAAAAAATTGCATTCACTGCAGCCAAATTGCATTTTGACCGCCGACGTAATGCTCAACCGCTTATGTTATCCTCATAACAACAGATCATATATAAAGATCTTTAGAGTCTTTAAATGAATTGTTACCATGTGAGTTGTTGAACCTAAGAATCCCCGACAATTGATGAAGTTTAGTGCTGAGCATCTGTAAAACATATTTAAACAACGTGATAGATTTTTGGTGGTGCTCCTCACTATTTTCACTGCCTAAATGACCCATCTCTGATACACTAATTGGGAGTGTATTTTCGCTGGCACTCAAGGAAATGAAAAACCCGAAGGGGATAAGCCAGATACATAAACCAAAAAAAGATGCAATTTCAGTGAACGATGGATAATGGGGCATTTTGAAATCAGGGTCAAGCCTTTCATCGATTGTTGGGATAAAAGGATCATTGAAATGTCGAAACCAAAGAAAATGATTAAGAAGGGCTAGCAAACAAGTTGAAATAAATATAGGGCCAGATAGATTGATGTTGGGAAATTTCCTCAAATTTTGATAATAAATCATGTATGAAAACAAAGAAAATAAAGTCAGTCCCAAAGGAAATCCATCAGCTAACCAAAGCAATGAAATAAAAACTGCTGTACCCTTAATTAGTCTTCCAAGTAGCCTTTTTGTGAACTCTGTATTTTCTTCAACTAGTTCAGACAAGTAATACAAGCCTGATGCAATGGATAGCGTCACTGCCACAAACCCAAAGCACGTACCAGTTATGGCAAGAACTTCGATAAACATCAAACCTCAAAGATCAAATTGACGATGCGAAAATGATTGACTATGATGATTTCTGCACAATAAAAAAAATTGACAACTAATCAATCAGTGAAGAAGCCTTCGCGATCTTTTTTTTTTGGTGTAGCGAATTTTCAGGGTGCTCAAAAGTCTATCGTGTTTCATCTTATAATCCAACTTATAATAATTTAATAAAGAGGGAAACGCTCAATACGGACTGTTTGTTTTGAAGGTGGTTACATTTCAGTTTGTTCAATCCAAATAAAACTCGTCGATGGCCCCATTTTTCAAAATAAAAAACAAATCGTCCAGATCATCATCAGTTGGATCATCTCCTCCAACGGGAAATTTCGAAAGCGCAAATTTTGCCGGAAACTCGTCAGATCGTACTGAAGTGACAGCCAGCCGGTATAGGAGCAATCCAGTAAAATCCGCTACTCATCATATGACGACAAGACATCGGATTCCATCGAGCACAAAAGTCGAGACTTCTCCTAGTGTGAGTCCTTACTATCCTCCTGTTACGCCCCCCTCGAATCATTCGAAGAGTACTTTTAACACTCCGAATTCCAATGTAAATTGGGCCAATTCTTCAACAAGTGAGGATGCAGATCCCAAATATATTAAGAACAGTTCAACTCCTACCCCAGGTCATTTGTTAAAAGATGAAGGCGATCTTATTCATCCCAGAGAATTTGTTGTTTCTAGATATTCACCATCTTCAGGTTTGAACTTGCGAACACCGTGGAAGAAGAAGGTTCTTTATAACTCACCGTTTCCAAGATTCAGTCATGCCTCTTCGACCGCTACTTCTGAGACTGGTGCCACATATTTAATGGGAGGTTTGTGTGGAAAGAATGTGTTTGGAGACATGTGGATAATAGAGCCTGTCAAAAAGGATGATGAAATGATTGACAATTACCCTTACATAGCATCTCCGATTGAAAACTTTGAAAGAATACCAACACCCAGAATTGGGCACTCGTCGATATTGATCGGAAATGCTTTTATCGTGTTTGCAGGAGATACAGTCACAAACTCAATGCAAGAACTCGATAATAAGCTCTACTTCTTCAACATCACTTCGCTCAAATGGACAATCACTTCCCCTGATGGTCCGAAGCCTTGTGGTAGATATGGTCATCAAATTGGAGTTCTGAATTTTGAACAATCCCATAACCAATCAAAGTGGTCCAGTTACCTGTACGTATTTGGGGGGCAAGTCGAAAATGAATTTTTCAGCGACATTTGGCGATTTGATCTTTCGAATTTCAGGGATCCCAAAACGCGTTGGGAACGTATCTACCCTCCAAAAGGTGGAATGTATCCTCCGGCTATCTCCAATCACACCATGACAGCTTACAACAACAAACTATATGTATACGGTGGTACAGATGGGACCAGGGTTTATAGTCATCTGTGGGTTTTTGACCCATCAATGAACACATGGGATAGTTGCAATTTGAACTCTCAATTTCCACTTCCAGCTTTACAGGGTCACGCAGCAGCTTTATTTGAGCAACTACTCTTTATTTTCGGTGGAAAAGATAGCAATGGTGATAATTCTAATGAGTTTATTATCATAGATCTGAACACTTATAATTGTTACTCGCTGACGTCAAATCTACCTTGCTCGCCTTCCGAAAGATGCGGCCACTCAATAACTGTTGATACGGCAAACGAAAAGCTCTTAGTCATGGGAGGCGATAAACATGATGACAATTTTGATAATGTCTCAGAAGTGAAAAACAAACTGATCCAAAACTCTCATTTTAAGCATGGTAGCTCGATTATTTACGAGTTGAACATCAGAATGATTTTTCAATTTGTTGAAAAAGTCGCTAAACCCGATTTCGGCCTCAATGTTAAAGGGGTCCCCACTTTTCCAAGGGAAGAATCAGACGTTGGACCTGAAGTGGACGCTGCAACTGGTTCAGAGCTGTCAGAGTTGAGGGTTATGAAAAGAGCTAGTCAGCATGCCATTTACGAGAATGTCAGCGATGATGATCACATGACAGCAGTTGAAGTGCGGAAAAAGCAATATTCTTTTGACGTGACTTTGGCTGATACAGGTGTGCCAGAATCTCCTTTGTCATCCAATACTAGGGCCAAGGTATCTCATGAGTTGCCTGAAGTCCTTCAAGTTCGTAGTGCAAACCAATTCTCACCTAATAGCTCTCTGGCATCTGAAGACTCCAGAACTGCCACTGACAAAAAAGGTGTGGCAGCAAAGTTGGAATCTCAGACCCTTGTTTCAAAAATGAAGGTACCCAACACCTCGCAGTTAGAGAGTGGCCATGTGACATCTTCAAAGAATGTTGAGAACGTTGGTGTCACCCAAGATTTGATTGTTCTCACAGATAACAGAACTGCAGTTTCACCTGCTGAATATCAGAAGGCACTTGACAAATTCACTCTGATGCTAAAGTCTGTAAAGGAGGAAATGAATCAAAAGGTCCTTGAAGCCGATAAGCAACTTACGCTTTTAGAAAGTCAAAAAAAAGAGCTAATACTCAAGAATGAGATATTGATGTCTAAGATAAAGAAAATGGGCGAGTTTTCGGGTACTGGTTTGGAATTATCCCAAAATTCACTTGATGTGTCCGATGATTGTGATAAGAATGCTTCTCAAAGCTCAAGAATAGCTCTCGAAAATAAGATTTGTTATTTGTCAGCTGAGAATTCATCTTTAAGTCAACGAGTCAAGTCCTTCGAGTCTATCTTTGAAGAGAAATTAAGTGAACTTGAAATTTTGAACTCTTTGGTAGTCGATCAAACCAAGGCAATGGATACTATAAAATCGAAATTGAAGGGAGAGCAAATACTACTTGGAAAGATTCAAGATGTAGAGTCATCACTCAAAAAGCTTGAATTCAAAGCGGAATATTTGAGCGACGTTATTGGACTTAGAACTCTACAGGCAGCGGACGAGAATTTGAGTAAATCCACTGTTTGTGGAATGCATAATGTTTCGCAAAAATTGGAAGCTTTGTTAAGTTTTTGGAAAACTGTTGCCCCGCAACCTGCAGCTGTTGACTCTTCCACTAAACCACCCCTATTTAGACATCCAACTTCCAGCTGGGATAACCAGTTGATCTCTGATCTGCAAAGGCAGATCGCTGAACTCATTGAAGGTAAAAAAGAGG
The DNA here is from genome assembly GCA_030564965.1 of Ogataea nakhonphanomensis. Lineage (NCBI taxonomy): Eukaryota > Fungi > Ascomycota > Pichiomycetes > Pichiales > Pichiaceae > Ogataea > Ogataea nakhonphanomensis. The sequence goes on from JAJMAN010000002.1 coordinate 832,592, forward strand.
ATGAAAACGTTATTCGGGAGTTGAACATCAAAGTGAATTCTCTGCAAACTGAAGTGAATGAATTTGAAGAAGCGTACAAAAACTCGTGTTCATCTTTGAGGAGTTCTCACAAAGCCCTCAGTCTTTCGCAGGATGAAATCGAAAAATACAAAGAAGCTAATAAACAGCTAGTTAAGGAGCTGGATGAGCTCAAACTTAATATTGGTAATGAGTCCCACTGTGAAATCAACAATATTGAGGATTCATCTCTGAACGGCAAATTTCACAAGCCTGACACATCTTGGAGCACTAGACGTGAGTTTAGAATTAAAGATTTGGAGGCTGATCTGTATATTGTTAGCCAAGAGCGTGATCAACTCAAAGAGGAGATCATAAAGCTGAAGAAGAAGCTTTATGTCAGTTCTTAATGGTTACTGGTCATTTAATGTTAGCCTTTCAGAAGATTCTGTCATGGAGCGATTCCCAGAGATTGAATGGTATTTCAAATACCACTGTCGCTTAAAGATTTCAATTCGACTGTCTTGTCTGGAATGAACTCAAGCTCTGTAATTGATTCCGAATTGTCCCTCTCTAGTGGAGCTTCTGCTGAACTAAGGTCTCTGTCAATTTGGCTTGAGCTCCTTCTTTTTTGCTTTGCGTGAAACCCATAAGACTGGCGTTTGGAAAAAGATGGCGTACGTATCTTTCTTGGCGAGGGCGAAGGACTTTTCGCTTGGGTTTCGGTATCTACCGCTAAATTCTGCTTCACCTCATTGACAAAAGTCCAGAGGCGGTGCGAAACTGACTGTATTGTCTCTTTGGACTGGTTTGTAATGAAGGCACTTGAATGAGACGTCATATGATTTTTATTAGCATCTAGTAGGGCGTGCTCCTGACTTGGAGTCGATCCACCTTCAGCTGTGGAAGGAGGTAGGCTTGTTTTACTTGTCGTTCTGTTTTGTATTGGTATACAATCGTCATGACTGGAAGCTGCAAATGGTGTAATATTTAACTTCTCCAATTCTTGGTAAACAAGGTTATCAATATGATGAATGAGATTCAAAGGCTTCGAGAACCAAGACTTGTTATCTTCACCTTTGGGGCTCGATGGTTCATCACTTCCAGAAAATGAACATTCAAGTAAAGGATCCGTTGATGTACCCATATGATGTATTCTTTGCTTCTGAATGCTGTTTGGCGATTTCGGAATATGTTTCTCAAATAGTGAATTGGCCGTGGTTGATATGCACTGGGAACCTAATTGGTCTGCTAAATGCTTTTCAATATTAATCCTCAAATCTTGAACTTCAAATTCAAGTTCCCTTTTGCGACCCAGCAGAGATTTTATCTGCTGTCTGAGTTCTAAAAGCTGCATTTCTTTGGATGCGAGAGATCTTAGATCATCCGATAAAACACCTTCATGTTTTTGAGCATTTGCCATCTGGTGTGAAGTGAGAGAAAGTTCTGTGGTATGACCATGAAAACAATCCGTGTCAGCGATATTTTCGACTTGGCAATCTGCATTGTTAATGGAAGTTTTAGGAGCTACATCTCTCACATTCTTGTAATCGCTACCAAATACATTCAATCCCAAATTAATTCCAGCTCTTTTAGTGTTTGTCATTAATTCAGTACCAGAACCACTCGTTGAGTTCTGCAAGCTTGATGTTTCATTGAGATCTTTGTCCGCTAGTTCCAAGTAGATGTTATCTGAAGTATTTGCTGGGGAAGATGCATTGTTATGATTCGATTTAAATTTGTGCTCAGCCATCTTGTCGTAGCGGTGCGAGCTTAGTGTACTCAAATTGGTGACTTCAGCCAACAAACAAAACCACTACAGAAGGCTATATTTCTGAGTATAGTAATTGTAGTTTCAGTTTCAGTTTCAGTGAATTCAATATTATCGCCGAGAATTGAAGCTTTTAGTTTCAAAATAGCTCAATTAAATAATTAATTGTCTGTCTCTGCTCACAAGTTTTGAAGTGTCGCGCCCTAAAAGATAAAATATTTAGGTATGGAAAAAAGCACATTTGGAATTGGAGAGAAGGTTTCTGTTTGATTTATCTTAATTATTGGGTACATCATAAAGATGAATACTAATCATTTTCACGATTCATTATTATCTCAGCAAAGAATAGATGACTACTGTGATTTGATCACACCTCAACCGGCGTTTGTGGTGAAAAGTCGACTTTTCAATCAATTCAAAGGTTCACCTCCTGGAACCAAAATTTTCGTCAATGTATGTTATAGTGATGTAGTTCCAGCCCCTTCCCAGCCACCAAACCCAATTGATTGGGCTTTATTGTTTGTTTCGATTGCTAACAACGAATGGGAGATACCCATTCTCTGCTCACCCGAATTGCGAGACGTGAGAGATAAGGCCGGAAATCCTGCATTAGTGCTCGATTGCTTGATTCATGGTGACGCAGTGAAGCTAGTTAAATTGAACGCTGATCTCAAATCGATTTTAATAGAATGGTGCTTCGATGCTATCGAATCTCAGTTCTATAATGATCTGACCATCGATCGTCAAACTAAAGCCTTGCCCAAAAGAACTTACATGGGTGAATTGCAAACCTTCAGGATTCCAAAGAGTGAATTTACTCAAGATTCTTTTGGCAAGAACAGTCATACTGAATCACTTTCGCCTAATCAACTTGATTTACATTTGGGAGACCGGCATTCGAATTTGCCTGGTCTTGAACTTCAGAGGAGCAACAGTCGATTACATTCAAAAGGGGACGAGAGAGTACTAGATGAAACAAATTGCATGCCTGTTGTTTCCTCTACACACTCAAACATGGGAATACCTTTTTCACCGACTTTTACGTCATTGAGCTCGAATCAAACCCAGGAGTCTTTTAGGTTTGAAATCACATTGACAATTAGTCAGAAGGTTACTTCATCACTTGCCCTTCAATATAGTGCGTCAAGAAACATTCTTATTTTCAAAAACTTCAGTGGTCAAAATCACCGATTGATGAGAATACCTGTTATGGAAATTAAGCAGATTCAAGCTTTTTGCACAGAACTAGAATCAGATAAACGATTGATTCGAATATTTATAAAGTAATAATAATTGTTTAATTTGCAATCTCGAGATCATCTATGACTCAAGTTCCTCCTCTAGTTTCCAGGACCCAGGCATTTCCTCAACTATAAGATCATGAAAGATTTTTGAATCGAGGTGTCTATCGACCACAGACCATGAGTGACTTCGGTGAGCTCCTTCGCATACAAGGGATATTATATATTCTGGGTTCCTTCCGAAAGGCTCGCACACGATGATTCTCGGATTCTCTTCTGAAACATGAAGGTAATCCAGATTTTCATATATATATAGAACCAAGGCTTCTTGTTTTTGCAGTTGGTGTTTGTTAAATGAGAAACTTTTGTAGTAGTACATTCTTTGAATGTTGCGAAATTCAAATCGGTCAGTAGATATTATTTCATCGGAAGACAAATGCTGGAGATGTAAATATCTTGAGTCGTTGAAGGCAAGAATATCACAATTTGATTGTCGAAGGAGCATAAGGTTGTGAGATAGTCCTACATGATGAAGTGAGCTTTTGCTTGCGCCATCATTTGAAAGGCTGAATATAATCAGCTCTTCTTTGCACAAGAAAAACAGCTTGTTTTTCCAAGTCTGAAGATCGGTGGGTGTTCTGGTCATGTTAATAGGTAACACTGTAAGCTCCCCGCATTTTAGCATAAGCAAACTTGATCCTAGCGGACTGTAAGCGACAAATATAAACTCGTTTGATTGTTTTAATGACAAGCAACAGTGTGGCAGTTGAGTCCTAGCAATTTCATGCAATAACATGATATCAAAAACTCGAATCACACCATTACTTTGTAATACAGCAAAGCATGTCGTGTTGATAATGATCATATCATCTAGTTCCTGATCAAAAACTGTCTCGCGAAAGTACACTAGTTTGTTTCTTTTGAATGTTAAAAAAGTAGCAGTTCGACAATCTGCATCAACGTGAGCTGTGTTTAGCATGCCATCATGAGATTCGTAGGCTGATATAGATCCCCAATTGCAGGCTGCTTTATAAATTAGCTTCATCGTCTCCCGAAAGGAGAATATGTACAGGAAACAATCCGTTTGAATGACACAGAAACCATCCGTTATTACAGTGTCTAGTACTGGTTCTCGCACCGTAGTATTTTGATTGACTGACATATCAATCAACATGGTAGCAGTAACAGCAATATTTTTCCGTACTCCTACCACATTAAGGTATGGCTTCAAATCCTCCGACAAACTTTTGCAACCAGACTTCAAATTCAATTCGTAGTAAGAGCCAGCCAAGCTTTTTAGCAATAGTCTATCTTCGTCAATGACATACAAATTCGACATGCATTTCCCCAATATTACATATTCGACATGATTCTTTATGGGCTTGAAAAATTGTAGAGTAGTTAACAACATGTCTTCGCTCTGGTATACTTCTTTCAGTGTGGAGCTTCCAAACATTTGTCTTCTGTGGTCAAATTTTGACTCAGTCAACAATTCAGTTGACCCCACGAATTGCATATTCCGTAATATCTTCAACACCTTCAGTCTTTTACACTTCTCCAATGTTGTAAGCAAAATGTTCCCTGATGTGGTGAAAGAAATAAATCTCTTGTTTCTCACGACCACCATTCCTGTGATAGCAGATGGAAATTTAATCTTTCGGGAGGACCAAACTAACTTGTCGTTTTGTGTTGCATACTTGACTAAAATGGCACCCTCATTTGAATCGACTATTATAAGTCTGCCATCATCAACTGGTATTACTTGAAGTTTACTTTCTTTGCTGGATTCCCATAGCAAATACGGGTCAATGCTGTTCATTCCTTTTAGAAAATCTTTTTGAGCAAAGACCTCAACTTTTTGTGAAACTAGCAAGATATACCCTGGCTTCAGTAATTCAAGGTGTTGTATATTCCCATGTCGAGCGCGCGCCAGAAGCTTCAGTGAATTATCATGGGGCGAAAATCTGTAGATCTTGGCATCAAAACCCAATGAGCAAAAGATGTAATCTACCTTATCACTAACGCAGGATTTCACTTCACAAAGATTTGAGGTGAGCCGGTGATAAACTTTGATGCAGTATATGACGTCTTTTGGATTAGTCTGCTGATTAATTATTCGAAGCTGAATCACATCTCCCAATGGCTTTCTGATATCTCTCAGTCGACTAGAGTCTAAGCAAACCCAATACAAATGACAACTGTCGCTATCCACAAACCAATTGCATCTAAGTGGTACCCCGGGTGGAAAGTTCCCTCGTTTGTCAGCCTTACTTCGACTCTCGCTAAAAAAATAAGTAGCATACCAAAATTGGAATTCAGTATATTCGAGCACTATAGCCAACTTCACTACTCCAGTTTTGGATATTATTGCAAGGTTTGAACCAAGTATAATTAATGAGTATCTTGCAGCATTGTGTAGTCGTAGCCTTTTTGTTGAGCGTAAATTAGTGTCAAAAAACACAACTTCATGTTCGAAACCCAAAACAATAAAATCGAGCCATTTAAGGTGACTATTGGGGATCATCCTTCCATTCAACTGAGTGTTCATGGTTCAAAGGTGACGTTCCAAAAGTACTAAAATGAGGATCTCTTCATAAACATGTCGAGATATTTTATCTACCTTACTTTTTTGAAGTGCTGGAACAATTTGATTGGTAATATACAAGCATTTGATATCAAATTACACAAGAACTTTATCTCCAAGCTGGTAAGGATTTTCAATGACCTCCAATCCATTAAAAGGAGATATGGTCAGTAAAGAAGGACTTCGGACGACGACGTGGCCCAAAGTACGTTTCTTGGCAGTGATCAGGTGCTTATCATCATCATTCCTCAAAAGCTCATAGCACTCATCAAGCACTAAGTTCATGAGCTGGTCAAACCCAACAAGTTTCCCTATCACTTTTCTCCCTCCCAGAAAGGTAACAACAAGGGTTTCATTCTGTAACTTTTGTAAGTTCAATATGGCCTCCCTTTTAGGCCCATCAAACCTATCCTTTTTTTGGCGTGATCTTTCTGGCTACAATGGTTAGTTTTGATAATCAAAATGAAAACGAACCTCCATATCAGAATATATACTTGTATTCGAGCTTAGGAGAAGAAATTAAAACGAAAACTACTACAACCGTAATAGTCGTGTATGAATCACAAAACAGAAACTGGTTGAAGTCCATTTAATCCAAAAGGTTGACGTTGTGAGATTAGCTAGGTAACAATTACAATCCATCAACAATATGCCACTAAGACAAGAAATATATCTGTCATAGTTCATAGTGATGCTTTGTGCTTAAGTAATTATTTTAATTGTTGCTTGCACATCCTTGACAACCACATCTCAAGCACCTCGTAGCTTGAGGTTCTTGATTTAATCTTTCACTACTAGTTTCCGTAGAATTTTGTGGGATACGACAGATACAAATGGCATTTGAATCATATTTTTGGATACATTGAACGCAACACAGCTTTTCGTAACCCGATTTCTTCCACTTAGCGATAAGCTCGCCATCTGCGTATCTATTTCTCACCAACCAATCGTACAATTTGCGGTCAATTGCTCTCTTTTTAAAGAACAGGTCATAGACGTACCTTGATTGCTGGTGATTAATATGAATAATTTGCCACGAGGATTCTTGGGTTGGCCGGCCTAATTTAGATGGAGATGATTGCGCTTGTTTCAATTTCAACTTGAACTTCTCTAAGGTGGGTTTCACTTTCGAAAAGCCATCCGGGGGGGTCTTCTGCAAGGCCTTTGACTTTGGCATCTATGCTCGTTTCAAAAAACTTTTTTTGCGTACAGAAGCAATATCATCAAATACTTGAACAAATGAGAGAAGTAAATTTAGTCGCTTAAATTTTTTGAGAAGTGAAGATGGATTATATAACTGTTTTCGTCACCTCGGATCTCACCTCCTCAGAGAGGCGGGTATCGTTGAACTGGACAGTTGAGTATTTTTGTCAAAGATTAGAATTAATCACTGGAATACCTATAGTAGATCAGCAAATCTGGGTTTATGAATCTGCTTCAACTTCTAAACGAAGAAAGCTTCCCAATGATGAACCCTCGAAAACTCTCGCTGATCATGACGTGAAGCAAAATACGAGGATTCAAGTTGATGATACGAACAGGGGTTCAGTTCTAAAAGCGTTAGAGGAAGAGTTTAGCAACGTTGATTCGAGTCAAGATATGTACTTCTTGGATGATTGCAAGTACGAGAATATGGCCGTAAGTGTTAGAAAGTGGAAAAAAAGTCAAAGATTAGGAGAATACAATCAAGCTTATGTTCAAAAGAGAGAAGAGCTTTTAAAGAGCTTCTCTCAAAAGGCTTCACTTTTGCGACTAGGGCAGAACTGTAGAGTACTTACTGGAAATCAGGGTAAAGCCAAAAAGGGAATCATCAGATTTATCGGAAGGATCAAAGAAATCGATGAAGAAAAGAGTTTATGGGTTGGTGTGGAATTGCAAAGTCCTTTGGGCAAGAACGATGGATCAGTAAAAGGTAAGCGTTATTTTCAGTGCGAACCTTGCCACGGTTGTTTTGTGAGACCATCCAAAATTGATGTCGATCAAGACTTGGATCAAATTCAGTGTAAGTCGGATGACGAAGTTTAAAATGCTGGCATTTTGAACTATGGAGTCATGCAATTGCAAAATTTGATTGCAAAAGAAGCACTATTCGAAAGTCATTACAATACGTTATTAGTTCAGTTAGAGACACAAAAGTATGTGGAGCTCAAGAGTTTCAGAGGCGGACCAATTTCCCTCGAATGTTTGTCGGTATTCCATCATATGCTAATAAATGAGAAGATTCAATATGGCCCAATGAACATTTCCTAGATGAAAACTTTATTAGTTCAAAAGCACATAAAAATCGAGATTATTTATTTTTTTGCCTTTTTTCAAAATTACCGACGATTGAATTATAACTATTAAACAATCTACACTCCCCAAAACAATAGCAGAAAATGAGCATTGCAAGTATATGGGAGAATTTTATGCAAGAGTTTGATGTCTACAAGTTTCTACGTCTAGTTGTCATAGTTGGAGGATACATTTTTTTCCGGCAAAGGTATCTAGAATTTATGAAGCACCATCAAGTGAAGAAAAAGTTAGAAGAGGACCGAAAGCGCAAAGCCGATGGACTAGTTGAAAGACCGGAGGAATTTGATGCAACTAGCAGTGGCGTGTCGGCAAGTGACAGCCGATGGGGTTGGGGCAAAAGAACAAGGTCAAAGGTCAAATATCAACAAAGACTTCTCCAAGAGAAATTGGAGCTTGCTTCGATGGAAGCATCTAATAGATCTGGAGCTGATAGTGATGATGAACTAAATGAGTTGCTTGAAGATTGACTTGATGGAGAAAAATATTATCTCTTCAAATGATTCGACCTTTGGATCAATGCTCTGTAGCATTTCAATAATAGTCACGGCTCACACTTTCCTATTTCGATTTTTTGCCATGTCATCGGGGTTTGGTGATGATATTAGACAATTGACTAGGAGCCAACACCTATAAACTGAGGAATTTTAACTCTCAAAGTCTTCTAGTCTTCTTTGAAGTGCGGGCCTGTATTTACAGCAATAAATGACAAATTCGGTTACTAAATCTCAGATACTTTATTGAGCCAGTGTTTTTCTATTTAATAATTGCTCCAATCAATGATTGGCAATAATCCGATGTCATAGGAATATTTTTCAGCTCAAAATGTCTCACGTTTTGAACCGCAGTAATAAAAATTCAAAAAAAATTTAACTTGATTCGAGGAGATCTGTGGTTCTTGATTCATCTGCAACCCGATCTCTAATCCTCAAGCTTAGCCTGCACAACACATAATGACTTTTAATGAAAGGAAGGCAAAAAACCCATTGCCTTTTGGGCTCGATTTTACAGATATAAAAAACGATAGTTCAGGTGCCAATCGTTTGTACCCCATTATGTTAGATGGTCTTCCAACCAGAAGAGAGCTAGACGAGACATTCAAATTTTCACATTTCTGTGATATCATCAATAACAGTCATTATTTCACCAACGATTTAAAATCATATAGAACACAAAAGCAAAAGCAAACTGGGAAGTATACAGCAAATGCCATTGGAGATGGTATTAAGCGTTTTTCCGACAAATACAGGCGCACTCATCAAAAGGCTTGCAATAGTCTCAATTACTACTCGTCTAACCTATTCCCCTGTGAACTCAAACTGCCAAGTTTGTCGCCATCCACAGGGAAGAAGTCAAATTCCAAAACTGCATTCACTTCTTTCACTAAAATGAGTGCCGAGACCTTTTCTACATTATCCACCGAAGATAAGCAAAAGCTCCTTATTGAAAAATTTAATAGTGTCGATGATTTCGACGAAGAGGTGGTTGATGGAGACGAAGATGATGACGAGGATGATGACGAATTTGAAGAGGAGGATGACGATGATTACAACGCAGAGAAATATTTTGACGACGGCGAGTTCGATGATGGGGATGATGAAGCAGATGATGAGGTGGCGTTTTAAATATACCGCAATCCTGCGTGAGCTTTGTGGGCTATGCACCTGAAACTTTCTGATGGAGTTTTTTTCTAATCTGGGAGTAGGATAGTGAGCTGGAGTTATACCTCAAATTTGGATCAGTCTCTCTTATAGCTAGGTTTTTTAGTGAGCCTTTATCCAATCCATTAGCTTTATCAGCTGTCAGAAAGTCAGCCGTGAAATTAGAGGGAGTCAACGGAATCCTATGTTGGGGTGGAAGAGGTGCATAGGCTGATTTAATAGTCGGCTCCTTCTCTGAAAATCGGTTATTTGACCCTTCATCTCTGGAGTTTCTTCGTCTGAAACAAGAGCTATCTCTCTCCCCGCTGAAACCCGCATCATCTATATTTTCATTATCTCCAAATATTAAATTAGGGATTAAAGAATTCAAGCCCTTAAGGTGCATCTGGTTATCACCTAACACAGAAGAATGTCGCCTTTGAGTATGCTCTGCACATCCAATTTCATGTTCAACGAACTCCTCTTCGTCGCTGGAATCATTGAACAACATGTGTTTTGAAGGATCGTTCGTTGAAGTATTTTTCGTTGAGTCTATCATTTCTTGCCATCCCACTGTCTTATTGAATGCAGAGGAAATTTTCCATGCATTACTTATCAATTTCTGTAAAGGATTTTGCCCTGAGTCCATTGAAAGCTTTGGAGCCAGTTGTGAGGCATTAGCCGCTGGACTTGGACATGATGTCTTGTATTGGAGCATCTCATTTTTAGAGTTTTTCGGTATAAATCTGCAATCAGTAGAATTCTCGTAAGTATTCATGTTTGACTTATTTTGCAAACTATCATCAATCAGCGGAGGGACTATTTTTGAGGAGCAGTAGTAAGTCATCTCCAAAAAGATTTTTCCTGCAGGCTTTCCGTTATAGCTAAGTGAGAACCAATTGTCGTATCCGTCTTTAGATGACCTCCGAAGAGCTGGTGTGAAATCGATCTCTGCTTTACAGACTAGTTCTGAGTCTTTTTTCAATTGATGATAAACGAAAAGTGTCAAGGTGGTCTCTTCGACGGACTCCAGGGAAAACCATAATTCATCATCAAAACGCGGATTTTGCCCTCCTCTATGCACGACTTTGGTCCTCTGGACCTGGTCTTGAATCCTAGCTACACAGTATGGTGACTGTTTGTCTAACTTTTTTTTGTTGGGTAAATTGTGAGCCTTCGAAACAATAACAACCAATTGGTTATCTGGTTGTGATGCTTTACTATGACCATGCGCTGATGAGCAAAATGAAGTATCCATATGTGTGACAGAAAGAACAATAATATCGAATATTTCACACACTCAAGTTTCTTCCACAATCAAGCTGATGCTTGTTTTGATATTACCCAATCAGGAAATATGAAATTGTACCTGATTTCAAGATAATCAATCTCATAAATATGCTGAAACTCTTCTATCGTGTTTGACTGGTATGCAACTAATAAGAAGGCTGGGAATATTCCGAGCAATGATACACACCAAATCCTCGATGTCAATTCGAATAAGTAGAATCAAGCCAGAGAAGTCTCTCAAAACCCATTCATTTAACTTTCATAAAATTGGTGTGCTACGTTGAGCAAGAAGTAGACCGCAGGTTATTTGGACTCTGTATACGTATTCATATTTGATTCTCTTCCCTCATGTAGGAATCATTTATACTTCATTCGTGGAATCCTTGCAGTAATTTCTTTCACCTCACTATCCCCCTTAAACGAATTGAATAGTCTCTCAGTATTTACTTTATTAGAGCTCAGATGGTCCCGGTATTAAGGCCTCCGTTTATCTGATAAACCTGCTTTGAGATTTGTGGGATCTCCTGGGTATTGATAGCACAATATATACAAACAGTATCAAGTGTTGCTTACATAATTTATTTTGTGCTCACGATAATTAGTTCGCAATATTGAGCAACATCGAGCAACATCGAGCAACATAAACCGTAACTTTTTTGAGGCCAATCATGAACGACTTGGATCTCTCACCTTGGAAAATTACTACCCTAACTGGTGGGGGGAGACCCCGTTTAGTGCCACTCGAACGAGAGCTGCTAGTCGAAGGAAATATAGGAATCTACCGCGAGGACACAAAAGTCAATGGATACCAAAAAGGAAGGATATATCTAACAACTTTACGTTTGATATACGTTCCGTATTTAGAGAAACCATCAAAGCAACAAAATGCACTAGAATTAGGTCTAGATCATGTGCGAGAAGTTAAATATCAAAGTGGATTTATGAAAACAAGTCCAAAGATTATTCTTAATACGATTTCGGTTTCTTCGACCCATCAGTCGCTTGACTATGACACGCATATTGTGTGGGTATGTACGATATGCCACAATGAGAATAAGAGTGGTTTGAAAATGGTTGGTCTGTACGATGCACCGAGATGTGAGAGATGTGGGGTATCGGGAGATGTTGATGTCCTCAATAAACTTAAACTCCAGTTATTAAACCAGCTGAAACACAAAGAGTCTTTGATTGGACACTTTACCAGATACGGTATATCTGATCAAGCGGATAAATTTCATTCCAAAGAGGGATTAGCCAGAGAAAGAAACACAAATGTTAACAAAGAGGACCAGCTGGAAGGCCAAAATTCGGGGAGGAACAATGAAATTAGTTTCACCTCCTACAAGCTTAGTTTTCGAAACGGAAGCTCGAAGTTGTTTCTAGAAAATCTTCAAAAAGCCATTGAGTCCAGTAAATGGACAAATATGGAGTCTAGGTTTCAAGTAAATGCCGGTTCATTGAAATATAGCAGACTAGATCAAGACACTTCTTCTCCTCAGTTCAAAACAGCATTTCGAAGTAGTCAGCAACATCAAAAATATGCTGGAATACATGGTTTACAAACACAAACCTCTTTGAGAAATCTGGAGATATCGAGTTTGCTCAATAACTCACTTTCAGATCTGCAGAATCTAATGGATAAAAGTATTGACCTTGCAAAAGTCGGTGAGCAATATAGAAAAACCCTTATTGATAATAAAGTTGCAAAACGAACTACTAGTGACACTTTAAAAATGCTGACATGTTCCAGGAACTCTTTGAAGCTTATGGAGAATATCCTTGCTGATCAAAAAATTGCTGAGGGTGTAGATAATTTCTATCAAGTGGAAGCTCTGAACCGGTTGAAGGGTGCTGAATCTCCTTCAAAAAATACCGATTATATTTACGAGCTCTCTCGGCAAATTTATGATTTTATAACAGAGACAGAGCTACTGAACGACGGACACCAATTGGTCACAGGCTTAGATTTGTACTGCCTTTACAACAAAAGCAAAGGATTTTACTCTGTTTCCCCAGCAGATTTCTTAAGTGCTATAAAGTTATTTTCTACGCTTGGTTTCGACTTTCAACTTTTGGAATTACCTCTCGATCATCATAAAGATTTGCATCACAAAGAAGAGCAGATATCCTCATTTAGGTGCTTAAGAGTGATCTGCCGGTCTTCAACAAATACTACATCTATCACCAATACGATCCTTGACATTCTAGCACTGCAAAGTACTAAAGGTTATTCCGCTTTAGAACTTCAAAACGTTGCTTTGGTTGACTTGAATCTGGTCCTTTTGCAATCATTATTGAACAGTCTTATGAAATGTGGTTCTATATGCTATGATTTCACAGTCGAAGGAGAAAGATATTTTGTGAATCATATTATAGAATTTAAATGGGATAGTGTTAATAAGTAAGTGCCTCCACCTGAACTTGCAACATTTCGACAATTCAAATCCAGTACATAGAGTCAAGTCAGAGAACAATGTTCCTGTTGAAATTGATAGTATTGCACGCTCAGCATTACACCTTTTTTGGTTGAACAGCGTCTGAGTTATCAAGGGCTTCGTTTTCAAGACCTGCTTTGAAGTGCGAAGATTTCCCATTAGTCGTGTATTTGCTAGATGCCTCTTGGTTTGAGATACTTTCATTGACACCCTGAACCTGGACAAGTCTCGGTAATGTTTCAATTTGCTCGATAACAAAATTTCTCTCAACAAGAAATAACTCGTCATCTTTCTTTTCATTACTGAATACCTTCAGAAACTGAAGTAGGCGCTCGCGATTCTTTGTTAGTATCTCTATGATTGCTTTAGACTTTCTTGGATTTGCTATGAAAATTTTGAACACGTTAAAAGATTCCAGCTGAATGTTTTTGGATTTATCACCAAGCAAAATCATTATAAGCTTCAAGTTGTGCGGTGAGTTCACATAGGTTGTCATTAAGTTGTAGTTGGGTTTATCAAGGATTAGTTGGCCCAGAAGCTTCACAGATTGTCTTTTAGTAACATAATTCGAAGACATGATCAATCTATTGATGCGATTAATGAACTCTTCGCAATTCAATTGGAAAAATTCACTCGCAGCGGATTTGTGGGTCGTCAGGAGGTCGCTTAAAGTCAAGAAAGCTTCTGTTGAAGTTTCGAAGGAGCCATACTCACAGTAGTCAAAGTATTTCCACAAGATAGGTTCTGATAATAGGTAACGGGCAACCTGCTCGTATTTTATGGCTTCTCTCAACATTGATCCTAAATTGATTGATACTTCTGGATTCTCAGGTCCTTTCATCAAGAGCACTAAAATATGTGGCTTTTGAAGCAAGTGATCTACCGTTGGCGATCTATTAACAATCTTCCGTCTCAAAAGGGATGTGAATAGTAGTCCAACAATCTTCCGAGCATCAAAATCAATCAGTGGCAAGTTTTGGATGAGTAAAGTTAAACAATCCGAACTATAAATCTCATGCGCCAATTGGGCAATTTGGTCTGGTTGCGACTCTGCAATTAATCCGTTCAGATCCTCACTATTTCCTGTGAGTATGGCTTTGATATTGCCTAGGTATCTAGTGGTTTCATCTTGCGCCTTTTTTCGATCATTAGACGAGTCCAGCTTTGAGAGTTGTTCATTCATCGCTCTCACTAATTCAGCTGGACTTTTAGGGTTTCTTTTGAAGAGAAATGCCATTTGTCTAACTTATTCGATCAGATGCTTGTCGACTTTTGCCACCTTTGATAAATCACTTATCTGGTTCAGAAACTAACTTTGAGCTCTCAGGAATAGGGAGAAAGTCAGACTCAACTAATCTGGCGGTCAACAAAAATTGTTCTTCGGCTAAAGTTTAAACGTTAGGTGGACACACGCGTCAGCTCTGCAAGATGGGCAGCAGAAAAACCTAACAAAGGCAATGAACAAGGTCGATCTTTAAAGCAATTAAAAGTATCCTTTAGTCAGCTTGATCTGAACACTAACTAATCAAATTTTATTCTAATTCTTGTCGTCTGCGATATTTAATCTTGGTGACACGATTTATGTTGACAGATGGAAAGTCTTCAGGATTTGACGCCCAATAAGTTCATCGATGTGTGTTAGTGCCAAATTTCGTTTTGAATTAGTATCACGTTGACAGTATAAATCATATCCAGTATTGTTTGCTTGTCGATTCATTACATCTCTGGAAAAATGCTCTTCTAAGAGCATATTCTTGTCGTAGCATTTAATATTGTACGATTTTTAAAATAGGAAACAACTAACTCCTGATTTTTTCATCAATTTCATGTCCTTTACTAGGCCTCCATCGTTTTGAACTCTCGTGCAATGGAATGTGATCTAGTGTGAACCAAGAAGATATTCAAAGCAAGGGAAAACGAAGACGAAAATTGTTTTCTTTTAAATGAACCTTACCCATCACGACATGTTTGTCCGTCACCTTGGATCAAATGCGCTTTCGATTCTGGGCACTGAAATCAGGTTTTTTTTTGAGCGGAACAATCATTTATAGATTATGAAGCTCAACCTTTTTCCAGATTGTCAAAGAGCAAATATTTTTAATGATAACTCCTCCTTACAGCAAAAGCAATTGTTTTTGGATAGCGATGATTATTTGGAAAATTGATTCTCTAGGGTTCAAAATTTATCTCTACCCACACACTACTTAGTAAGAGAGAATTATTGAAAAAGAGCTTTGAAAATTGAGAAATTGGACACCTTTAAAAACTCACAAAACTTTGAAAATTAACTTCATTTTACAGTAAATTTACCATCCAACTCTTTGCTACTGAGGTATATGAAGTGATTTATTAGAACTATAAACAAATGCTTAGGAATAAACTGATATAATCTAAAGCTAGAACTTACACACAAGCCCGAGCAAGTAAAATGATTTTTTTTACAAATATTGATTCACAAAGTTCGATGGACAGACATCAAATTCGAGTCTTCTGGTCATCACCAGCAGTAGATAAATAAAACGAATGCACCAGATGACTTTAAAAGGTCTTCCATGAAACTTCCAATTGAACACAGGTAGTTACATGCTCATTTGAAAGATTTTCCGACGTGATCAAGGTGCGCTGAAAACCACAAATAAAACGATGCTTTGATTTGGAGTTCTTCGAACTTGAAAGTTCACCCTCATCTCGTTGAAGCGATTGATATGTGACCTACACATAGAAGCTATTGATTCTTTATTTACTAGCAATGGTCCCCGCATCGAAAAAATGCTGGTATTATCGAATTATCGACTCATCCTTTTACATATAAGTTTTGTACTACAGGCGCGGATTCAACTGAGCTGACAAAAATTGGAACAAGAAAATTTAGAATAACTAAATTAGAATCTAACTATCCTCACCGAATGCAAGATTTTATGACGATACGATAATTGAATAATGAACGAGTGAAGAAGAAAAAATTCTTGATAACCGGTCCTAACTCATTTTCGGGCACAGGTTTAAGAGTAGTATAATTTCTTCCTTGCGGAAAATGACATTTATCTCTTTGATATCGGGATATTAATTACTCTTCTGATTGACTGAATTGAATTCCATCACTGTTGGTTGTATGCCTTTTTGGACGTCTAAAAACCGCCACCGATAGTTGACAATCAGTTTACAGAAATTTTAGGGAATGATTTAACAGATTCGATTATCTTGAAAGTTCACTCGATGAGTTAAGTTGATCTGGCAATACCATGAAGAGACACTAAAAATTGATGGATACACAATCTTGGCGCATAGTATAACAGTACCTTAACATTTCATTCTTAGGTTGTAATTAAATTTAGTCTTACGATGAAGGACCGCTGGTTCACATTGGCATGAGAAATTTTACTTGTATAGCAGAACTGCTTTTTCAAGTTGATGATACTTTGCTGTTGCAAATTGAAAAAATTCTTTCAGAAATCTGAGCAGTCGACATCTTAGGTATGAATCTAATCTAGCACATGGTAATAACTAAAAACTGAAACTATTGCCAATCAATTGAAGGAATGAACAATTCCTACAAGAATTCCTGCAAATAACATGACTTTTCTCTTTTGCGTAAATCAATAATGCTAGTGACGAAGACACAAACCTTAAAGGAGACTTCAACTCTCATCTTTAGATAAGAGGCTTTCTTGTGCTAGTGGATGTTTCGAGCTCAGATGAGATGTGGAAGCTCAAGACAGTGATCATTCAGACTGAAATAAAAGCTCGTAGAACACATCATTAATTCTGACGCCAAAACTTATTCTGAGAAACTAACTTCTATTCTAATATTATTAAATGTCAAGGAACCCACGGGAGGCATATGAACTAGGTAGCTGGCTGACTAAAACGTATATTATGAATAAATGGAGTTTTCGAAAGACTCCCATCCGAAGAGCTAATCTATACAATGAGAAGAACTCGAAATTTATCACGAAAGTTAAAATGATATTTATAAATTTCACATGGGCTAATTTGATATTTTCATGTGGAAGTGGTTTTGTGATTTAGTCAAGGGAAAATTTATGGTGAGTTTCTCAATTATCGTTTTAATTTTCTTAATTTTTCTTATTTTTCTGTCAGTATATATATCCTTTATTTCTCATATAAAACTGATCACCACTTACTCAGTTATTACCTTTTTCTAAAAATAGTATTAAACTCAAACGTTGAACTCGAATATGAAGATCGGTTATCATTAGTTGCTGATCGTAGCCTCTGCCAAACTGTAAAAACAGTTTCATAAATTCATCAAGTTTACAAGCTCCAGACGTGTTCAAGTTTCATGTTCTTGGATGTAAGAAGCAATTGCAGTAAAATAACCTTTTAATGAAGATCTCACGACTGATTAGTTACACTAAATATGTAGGCTTATTAGTCAAACTTATGGATTCTGTTCCCATATTCATATTTTGAGTATGTCTATTAAATTATGTTTTGTTTAGTTTTAGAATTTTAAGCCAGAGAAGTCGATCTTCATGAAATTTCAACGATAATTTAAGTTAGTGAATGAAGATCTAATGATGAAGGTCAAAATTTAACATATATATATAGATATAAACAAATTTAGATATATATACGTATATCGTTAGTTTTTATGGCGTATGATTCATAAAATATTTATTTTAGGTCATTTTTTAGTATCGAAATATGATTTTGACCATTATTAGATGATAAGATATTAAAGATCAGGCTGGTATAGAGCTGATTAGCAAATCTCTAAAAAAGCGTCGTCTATTATAAATACTTGGTGAAACTGATGGTTAAAAGACTAGCAACTAAAAAATTTGAAGACTGCAACAGAAACCAAACTTGAACGACTTGTGAAGTTGTAATTATTATTTTTTATTATTCATTGATCTTTGCCAGCATCACGAGTATAAAAAACAGATATGGGCAGCTTGTATGTTGGCGTATAACAAAAACTTTTTTCCACTTACTATATTATTGAGATATTAAATTCATTATTCACATTGAGAGTGTTGAGAGTGCATGCAATATGTGTGCAATGTGTCTAATCTAACAAATCTTAAAATTCTTTTAAAACTAATCAGATGGCTAAACAAATAAGTTATTGGAGTTGAACTGGTCTATCAAACATTGATTTTTGAGAATGGTGATTTTACTCACTGAAGCACTTGTACAAGAAAAGCATGCGTACTAAATAACAACTGCTGTCACTATTATGACATATAGAGAATGTATTATATAAACAAAAGTGTGGGATATGAAAAACCATGAGCTTCAATAACTTGCGTTCCGATAAACAGTATATAATTATCAAACAGTCTGACCAATAGTAACATTTGCGTACTGAGCAACAGGTTCCTAGTATTTTTCCCTTAATATTTAGCTTGAAGGTATGTCAATATTGTTGGTCAATCTACCAATTTACCTTACTCCAGATGTCATATGTGGCTTATTCTTGTGCAACCTTAAAAATCCAACACAATTTCCATACTCTATTAGTTGTGCCGCGACTTTTGCATATAGAAGGACAATTAATTATATGGTCTCATCCTATTTTGAATCTCAGGAAATCAAAAAAAATTGCTTGAGGGACTGACACGAACTGGCTGAGTTCAATAGGGTAGATGGTTCACATATATCAACCTCCTTGTCATATTATCATGTTTGTCAACTGCTGCACATAATTGGAAAGTAAATTTCTACCGACCAAGCTAATGTGACTTTACTCTATGAACTGTTCCTGAGTATCAAATTCTACACAGAGTGACACGACGCATTTAATATGCTGGGAAAGGAGCTGTTTTATTGAACAGCACTAAACTTATCTTTCAAAATTTTGAATCGCATCGCTTGTCTTGTGTTGATAATGGTTTTTATTTGTCCCTGGATATATGCTAATTTGTAAAAGGACCACAGTTAAAGGGTATTTCGATACGAATAACTATATTTTTTCTAGGTAGTTGTTCGCTTTCATCTAATAGCCTCTCAGTATTATTGACCTCTAAAATTGCTTAGGCATCCATGAATTTCATGCAATATAACACGCAACATTTGTTAGGACTTGAACCTCAACAGAACAAATCAAAAGATCAAATTGTTTTTGAGGGATTAGATAAAATACAAGCAGTACAAACGTCTTTAGCTGGCTACATGCTGCTGTCGGTGAGAGAGTTATGTAGTTACGATGCATGCATGTTTGACTTTATTTAAGGTGCAATATAAGTGATATAAGTGAAAATTCGTTGGAGTGAAACAGGAACAAAGGCTAAAGGTATCACAAAGTAGCCATCAGACCTGAGAGATTGCCAACATGCTAAAATTGCAAGCTTTACAATCATTGTTTATTGATATACGATGGATAGTATTTGACAGATAGGCGCATGAATACTGAATGAAGGCTATTTTCTAACAGTTTTTTTCACTATCTGAGTAGTATGGGAACTCTAAGTGTTTAATTTTGATGAGCGCTCGCTCGCTCACTGATGCAGGGCCCACTCTAAAATGGAGTAGAGTAGAATGTTGAAAAAGTTATCATGTTGAGAAATAGGGTAATTTGTAAACTCTGTCTTGAGGATTGAAGAATTGAACTATGGTATTGATGATGAAGAATAGATCAAAGGCTTTTTTAGAATGAATGACACTTTTCACTATATAAATCATAATTTCGCACTTGTTATTTCCTCTTTTGTGACTTGTGTTTTTGGTGAAAGTATTACGTTAGTCAAATTCATCCATCAAAATGGTTTCATATAAAAACTTAATCTAATTATCATATGTCGCTTAGGAACATTTATATGTGGCGCAGCTTGTATATTATCATGTGTTGAGTAAAGTACCAAAAGTTATGTTTTGACAAATAATGTAGTAATGTCTTAATACCGCATCTGTAGGGTCTTTGGCTTTGAGTTATAAGATGTATTACAAACATCTATGATGGCAGTTCTATTCATTTGAGACCTATCAGTTTTAGGATATCACAGTGAGTTCAGATCATGCAACTGGACATAAGCATAAAAATTCATCTTTCTCGCTCGTTCCGAGGTGATGAATGGCTTACTATGTTTGGTAACATTGGTCGTCAATCAGCAGACCGTTCAAGACGCAGTGTAATTATTAATTGCTCAAAGTTTGCTAGATAGGTACATATTTTTAGATATAAAAGAAGCCCGTATTTAGGGTAGTTTTTGGATGTATGTACTATATTTCAATGCTTTCTGGTTGCACCAATATTTATGTGTTATGTGTAGATCACTTAATGCGCTTCAATCAGTATGTAGATTTGTTTTTGTGGAAGTGGTATTCAACTTTGGCTGAAAAAATTAGAGGTCTATGTATTAATGTATGGTTTTGGTTTTTTTGGAAGATGCATGACATCAACTAAAGTAATGACGGATAAAAGTCTGTTACTGTATGAAGGTATGAAATCATATATAAACACATCTTTAGCTTTTCACTTGAGTTCAGCTTACAATAGTGCGGTTTTCGGATAGCTCCAAGTATAGGTAATTGATGATGTGCTCTACTTTCTTTTTAGTCTACAATTTTCCTCCTTAGTAATACGTATTGCTTGTTTGTAAGATTTAGAATGATTGAAAAGTTGTATAATCCTTTCCATTTCACAGCTTGTGGGTAAACGTAGGTGAGCTTTGATTGTCTATTTCCATTGTACTAGGGGACTATAACCAGAGTATCACGTGACTTTAACTTGTAATCAATAATTAAAAAAGGAAGAAATTTAATTTAACATGAATCTGTTAATCTTATAGACTGCAAGTACTAGCTACGTTTATTGCTGAAATACAGAATGTACTAGACTTGATATGTAGATTTTACGTCAAAGGCCAAGTTCCAAAGGTAATCATCATTTTAGCTCTAAAGTCTTCAAGTAGTTCGTACTATCCGGTAGCCTTTTGGTCACGTGAGTTCTTAAAGACTAGAAATTGTAGATACGAGCTAAAATATAGGTCACGTGAATTTCTTGTCTAAAAATGGTTGCAACTTAGTTGGAAATGAAAAAGAACTTGAAGATGCAAAGAGTAGGAATCCTGAATTAGGGCAAGAAGCTTCTC